>CANNZV010002618.1:0-90650 GCA_947561585.1 Caprella mutica | reverse complement strand
GTCTAATTTGTTACTGGTCTTCGATGTCGGAAGAGAGGTTATACAGAGTCGTTTAGACATCGAATAGATACATTCATGTTTGCTGGGAGACTAGTTGAAAAATCACTTCGAGGACAAGATTATTTCGCACCGAACCGTTTTCTCTGTCCAACTAAGTCCCTTGACCTTTCACCTTTGGATTTTATCTCTTATATATGTTAAAGAGAATGTATTCAAATAGAAACCGAGCATGATTGAAAACTTGAAGCAAATAATACGTGAAGTAACCAAAATATATTAGTTGCAGTAATCGCTAATTTAGAAAAAAAAGTATTAATCTCTGTATTAAGCACAGCGGTAACGATTTCAAACACTTGTTATATACTGAATAAAACTTGAGAATATACTCTTTTATTTGATTTTTGTTTTACATTGACTGTTCAAAATCACAAAAGAGAGATGTTTAAGACTTGGTAAATATATATGTAAAGGTTGGCCAATTGCTGATTAACTATCACAATTAAGATAATATTTATTGTAACTTAGAATGGTATATAATTGCATCCAAATTAGAATAGAGTAAAACACCTGATCAGGCTTTACAAACATACGGTAATGTTTTTTTCAATTGTTTCCTGAAATATATAAAAGTTTCTATAATAGGTTTTTTCAATTTTATGCCCTCACAGGAATATATAATATTGTAACGATACCAACATGTATATGGTATCGTTACAATATTCTTGTGAGGGCAGAAAATTGAAGAAACTTATTATAGAAACTTTAATATATTTCAGGAAACAATTGAAATAAAAAAAAAATCAAATTGGAAATCAAAACAATGAGTGTCGAATCTTTTTCTTCAGCGTCAGATTAGTGTTTCGTACAATTGTTGCACACAGAGTATTAAAAACTACTTTAATAGCATAGAAATTGATATATACTGAACCATATTTTATCCAGTTTGCAGATTAATGATCCTACACTTTAGTTTTATAATATTTTGTATTAACCTCATTTTATCCTGATCCTGGAGAGGACCTGTAATGATCGTGCGTTTTCATAATCAGAGGAATAAATGAAAAATACACTAGCTAGGTCAGTGGTTTCTGTCTATAGCTGCTATACATATACACCTTTGAATTCAATAATGTTTTTTAAAATAAAACTGAAAAGATAGATACACGGCCCAAACATATTATCCTCGTATATGAAGCTACTGGATTTTAATTGATATTAATATAAGTAAGAGTTTCTTTTGATATTCCCTCTGAAGCGATGGCAACACTTCTAAAGGGCAGCTGTGCAATGTTATTGTTACTCAGCTGCACTCAAAACAGAGGTTAACACGACGACATCATGGCAGAAAAGTGCGTAGTATGAAATAAACTCGACATTACATATTCATTTTCTTACATTAAGTGTTTTCATAGTTTAGCATTGAGATAACTAGCCATGTTATGAAGTTTGATATTTAAAATTCATGCTAATATTTATTTAGCAACGGTCAATGACAGACTCAATTTGACTGTGCAGTGCTTCTAGAGTAGAGTTTCATTTTCGGTTTTCCTGTTCCTTGAAATTCCTTCAGTCTCTGTAAATTAGTAAATATAAATGATGTCAAAGATTTCCTGTTTATTGATTCATACTTTATCCATTCTGTAGCGGTATAAAAAGTGTTAAATTGGAAGAAGTAGCCTATTATGAGTATGGCCCTTAGCCTGTCTCTGACTCACTGGCAGTCTGGTTCTGCCTCAATTTTAAATCTTTGAGAGTCACTGTTACTAGTTAATTTTTAGGAGCCAATTTGTCCTTATGAAGAGTGGCCAGATTGTAATATATATTTATAATTTTAGGTATGGTAAATTACCAGTCTGCAGAATGCGTCTCTACTCCCGCAGAGATTTTAATTTGAGAGACGGTTACTCTCTGATTTTCAGTAGCAGTTTCAGAATCTCCCGCAGCTAAATTAATGGTAACATAGGAATTAATTCGAAATCTCCCGCAGCTAAATTAATGGTAACATAGGAATTAATTCAAGATCTCCCGCAGAGATCTCAAATTTCTAAAATTCAATCAAAAACTCCCGCAGAGACCAGAGTGGAATAATAACTCATTTCAGATTGACTAGTAACTCTGTTAAGAATTTAGAATGAACAAAAATTACTCATTTTAACCCTAAAAAATGCCAGTTTGTATTTGGTGCACTGAACTCCTCTGACTTTTTGTCTTTTTCGAAAATCTGAGAAATAGCTGCTAACATTTTTCATCAATTTGTCTAGTCCTCCAACATTTTTCCAGTTTCCCCTCCCAAAATTAATGGTAATATAGGAATTAATAGCTAAATATCCTCTGACATTGCAGGGATTTTTTTATTAGAGAAATTGAATATCTCCCGATATATCCTTGGAATTTACCACCAAATACAATCTGGAAAAAATGCAGAAATCAGTAAATTATTTTATAAATTTCAACTCCGCAGTGAAAACTGATGTAAAATAAGTCATTTATGCTTCACAATCGTGCTTGTTGTGATGATAAAAATCACTAATGGGAATGCATGAATTTTGGAGTAACTCTGTTTCAATTTATGTTTTCCAGTCTGGCGCAGAGAGTCTTAGAAAAATGTTCCATATTCTTCAGACTGGGTAAATTAATAAATTTGGCTGACGCCCAGTCTACAGAATATGGAACATTTTTCCAAAACTCTCTGCGGGAGTTTTTGATTGAATTTTTAGAAATTGGGGATCTCTGCGGGAGATCTTGAATTAATTCCTATGTTACCATTAATTTAGCTGCGGGAGATTTTGAATTAATTCCTATGTTACCATTAATTTAGCTGCGGGAGATTTTGAATTAATTCCTATGTTACCATTAATTTAGATGCGGGAGATTCTGTATCTGCTACTGAGAGTCAGAGAGTAACAGTCTCTCAAATTAAAATCTCTGCGGGAGAAGAGACACATTCTGCAGACTGGGCTGACGCCTGACTTTTCTTCTTTCTATAAGTTTCTTGTAATATTAAATCTATCTTGAGTTACTGAGTATTTTTGATATTTATCCCTATCATTGCTATCAATATTACAAATTATTTTGGAGGCCAGTCTGCAGAATATGGGAGATATTTGGGATATTCTCTCCAAACAATTTTGAATTAATTCCTATATTTACATTAATTTTGCTTCTAATACTTCTGAATCAATCCTTATATTTTAATATTTACATTAATTTTGCTACGAAAAGAATAAGAGATCTCTACAAACAAATTATCAGTATCTGCAGACTGGCCAATTGTAAAAGATGGGTGAAGTTGTGAAGTTTATCAGTTGACTATTGAGGCCTTGAAATTATGAAATTGATCTCCTGAAATATCCCATTACAATTTTCTAATTAATTCCTATCTTTACATGTAATTATTATTATTGGAGAGTTTTTTTGAGATATTTGGTCATAACAGCCAACAGGTCATTTTGGTTAGAAATTTGAAAATCTTTAGAAAGATATTGCCCCAAGAATAAAATATCTGGACAGTGACCAGTCTGAAAAGTACAGTTGGATTTGTGGATTAATCCTGCGCCACAATCCTATTTAATTCCTATGTTACCATGTTATACAGTTATTTCACATTTGCTGCGTCCAAATCCTAATTTCTGTAAAATATCCTGGGTCTGAGAAGACCTACTTTTCAGACTGGGAGAGTGATTGTGCAGGCTTTGCAGACTGGTTCTGAGGGAAGAAATTGGAATTTGGAAACATGTTGGAGTCAGTCCAGTCTGTAGAACAGTAGAATAAAGAATATGGGAGATATTTAGGATATTCTCTCTGAACAATTTTGAATTATTTCCTATATTTACATTAGTTTTGCTACAAACACTTCTGAATTGATCCCTATTTAACTATATTTAAATTAATTTTGCTACAAACAGAATAAGAGATCTCTACAAACACTTTGTAAGTTGTAAAACAAGTAATAATATTTATTCACTCTCATAAAATGATAAAAGAGGATTAAATGTATCAAACAATTGAAACAACTCAAACAAGCAGTGAAATTATGTTTTTAAGTTAGAATTCTTCACTTGAGAGTCAAATTTCTCTTTAAATATTTTAAATGTGCCATATTTATTACTTTGAAACATGGAAAGTACTCAAGTAGACTGACGAATTAAAGAATATAAATTATCAACTCTGAGACTCCTAACTAGTTGTCAGTTCAGACATTTTCTAATTTTATTATATATTGTTAATTTTTTATAGCATTGTTATTTGACTTATTTCAGCTGATGATTATATTTGAGAATTTACATGTCAAGATTACATTTTATTGTCCGAAAATGATTAGCTACACAGATTCCTAGGATCGTCGAACCCTAAGTTCTTTGCTGTAGATTACAAACCCCTAAATGTACATGTACTGGGGTGCATAATATACGAGAGATCCGATTTTTTCATAAAAATGATTAATCTCGAGTATTCTTAAACTATCATGACCAGGCCTGTGGAGTCGGAGTCAAAGCTTTTTTGGTGGAGTCGGAGTCAGGAGTCTTAAATTTGTACAGACTCCCAACTCCAAGCTATAGATATAAGTCACAAAAATTTAGGTCTATTTTATTTGTTGAACTAATAATAACTAATAACTGCTCATAGATATGAATTAAATCAATATTCATAGTTTTAAACACTCAAATGACTCAATATCGCTTATAAAAATACTGTAAATCTGTTTGTTGGAGTCACAGTCGAGGAGTTGGTGAAATTCTTTATAAAGGAGTCGGAGTCTATAAATTCAAAATAAAGGAGTCGGAGTTGAACATTTTATGTACCGACTCCGCAGCCCGTATCATGACAATTGACCCAGTCTGCTGAGTTGGGATTTTTAAAAATATTTCTGTGCTGAAAAATTCTGAATCTCCCTATATGGAGCTAGGTTTACAAATATATGATTTGTAACTATTACGAATTGTATGTCCATCTATTTCCAATATATACTCTTTACTTATTATTAGCTATGTAATTAAAAGGCTATCAAGGAGACAATCACAGTTGCCATTAATATATATGACTGACTAATTTTTCTGATAGTCTCTTGAGTATATTTACCATACATTTTATTTATTTGTTTACATGCAGCTTTATTGGATCAGGAGCTATGTCTCTTTTCTATGGGTAAGATATCGATTATTCCAATTCTATACTCTCAGGCAGTCTTCAATTTATTCTAGCTAGCTCTGCATGATTTCAGTTTATTTTTAATACATTTAATTTGTATTATTATTACTCCTTGTTTTGCTGATTTTTCTAATATACCTATATAGTTAATTTAAAACATTAAAAAATTATTAAATTGTATGCTGATTAGAAAATTTCAATAGTCAGCTAATTTGAATCGTGATCAGTAATGCAAACGTTCTATTTTAACTTCTCTATAATTTAGTTTGCTTTCACCACTCAGAAGCACTGAAGAGAGTTGGTGGGGATGGATTCAGACGGCCAAAGACAAAGTGGTGGCTCAGTCTTCAGAAGTGTTGGAGTTTGTCAAGAATGACATTGATGAGTTCACCAAAGTTGTATCGGAGGAGACATCCACAATGGTCTCCTCTACAGCTTCTGCCCTCAAGACTAAGCTAAAGCTCGATGAGGACGACAGTACAGCCAGCACTGTTAAGAAGTCAGTTGGTGGGTTTTTGTCTCACGTTGCAGATGTTTTCACACCTCCTCCTGATGATAGCGATGAGGAAGCTTTTGTTATTTGCAATCAGCAGCCAGTGATGCTATCCAGACTAGAGGTCAGTCATTGCTCTCAGTAACTCTAATTTTTCTTTAACATGTTCACAGCCCTAGCTATAGGTGTGTGTTCTTGTGTGAATATTCTATCCATTTCCTTACTGCCAATCAGTAAACTATTCCGCATTATGGCCTTTGACTGAAATATCCACATGTCTATTCACATATTACTTTACTGAGGTTATAAACAAGATTGACAAAGAAATAATTTCAAATAAATGCATATTTTAAAACCATGGATAAGGGCCCATGATCGGGTTGCGAACATACGAGTATTTAAGCTCTGGGCCTTGAACATGTTAAACTAAATTTTTTATTTGGTTGCTAATTTCCATAGATAAAAGTTCAATATTTTGTAATGTTTTGGTTTGAACTAGTGATATGTAGCTATTAGATATAGCTAATTAATATAATTTTAAAACGTTTTTCCTCTTTTCTCAATTGGCTAACATCTAAAGTTTCACATCAACATCTGAACTATATCTCTAGTATTTCCTTCTATGGTAAATATCCTTCATTCTATTTTCCCTCACATTTCAGGCCAACATTTACACCCAAATCAAAGAAGCCGACACATTCCTGCAAGAACCTCTCGATGAAGAAGATTATAACTCGTGGCTGGAGAATTTTGATATGGACAGCAAACAAATAGAAATGGCTGATTTATTGGTGACCTGCAAACCTCTACACAAACACTTTACCAACTTAGTTCCTACTCAGGTGAGAAAAGCCCTCAGGTTAACTTTCTAAGTTCCCTTTTCAATAATTTAGGTTTATAGTTATGTTTAACTCCATTGCTCTCAGTGAATTTGTGAAATGGGATATATATAACTTTGATATAACCTCTACTATGATCAAATTTCTAAAGTAATTTAGTCTAAAAGATGATTACTATAGTAACTATTAAAGAAAAGAGCAGGTTATAACAACCCTCTCTTATGGAGCCACTATACTTTCTGACTGCTTCTTAAGAGTCTATTATTTAAATTTACTTTTAACGTCAGAGCTATTGCCTTTGGTTCCGAATCAGAGGTTGAACCCCCACTAAATTAGAATATCTTTTTAGTCTACTTTGAGTGTTAATTGTGTATTTTGTTTCAGGTTTCCCACTCTCTGTTCTGGCACAGATATTTCTACCTAGTCCACTGCATGCAGAGGAAAGAGGAGAAGAGGAAGGCTATCAGTGACAGAGCTAACATTCCCCTCAATGAACAGATCAAATGGGAAGATGGTGAGTAAATACTCTATGTCTTGTGTTTTTCCCCTCTAGTCTCTGGTGATTTTCCCCTCTAGTCTCTGGTGATTTTCCCCTCTAGTCTCTGGTGATTTTCCCCTCTAGTCTCTGGTGATTTTCCCCTCTAGTCTCTGGTGATTTTCCCCTCTTGTCTCTGGTGATTTTCCCATCTTTTCTCTGGTGATTTTCCCCTCTAGTCTCTGGTGATTTTCCCATCTTTTCTCTGGTGATTTTCCCCCTTACTCAGTTTATACTGTTTAAAAGATGTTTTATTTTCTATGTGTGTCATTCATTTAATTAGATAAACCTTTTATTCCATTACACTCCCTGTTAATTAACTAGAGTCGCACTGTAACTTTTCTGCATCCATGAGCTCATTTTCTATCATCTCTGACTGCTACTACAAAGTCCCTTGTTTTCTTTTCTGTTCTGCGTACCCTTCACTTCATACATGTTCTAATCTAGAACACGATATGCACAGTTAGACGCATGGTTCAGATCTAGTCAAGACAAATATTTGTTACACCATCTGAAATATTTCCAACACAATGAAAAAAGTATTTATTATTTTCGTCACTAATTTTGCTATTGTGTCTGATTACTTGAAGCCACATCAATAACGTTTTCCTTTTTAGCATTTTTCATATCATAACTACTTATTAAAAGCTATTATTAACTCTGTTTTAAAAATAAACGCCAATAGTTCATTTCTAAAATGACTATCTGGCATCACATGACAATGAATCATTGCCAGCTGTTGTGAGAAATAAACCACTTTACTTCTGCTGGTAAAAGTCAATGACCCCTAAATAAGTAAATATTATTAGAAAGCTGATTTAAAATAACAAACAAAGGACTTGAATATTTTAGCCATAATAATTGTCAGTGAGTCATCTGAATTTTTTTTAGAATAAAAATGCATAAAGGGCACCGTTTCCAGATTTTGAAAAGTTTTTTTTATTATTGAAGCTACGGTTGTGAAACTTTGTACACATATTAAAATGAATTCTAAGATGTTTTTGTGTCATGACATTTTTTCGAACAGTGTGTAAATTAATAAATGGATACTACAATTTTGTAGCTATGACATTATGGTTTTTGCATTCGATTCTCCACAAGATTCTCTACAAGCTGTGGAAGCGTTTTTTTGATTTTTCGAAGTGGTTTTCGAATTTTTTAGTGAAAAAAAAATGAAAAAGTATAAATTTCAAAATTCAATATTTTGAAAAATTATTCTAAAATTGAATAAAACTCTTCCAGAGTTTGTAGAGAATTCTTGGGAGAATCGAATGCAAAGAATTGCAATGCTGTAGCTTCAAAATTTTAAACGCCTTAGGCTTTTGAATTACAAGATTTTTAGATCTCTGAACTAATAGAAAATCCCATTCAAAGTTTGATAATCTGACATGCTGCGTACGACTCCTGTGAAGGTTTGCGGGTAACTGAGGGGGCATACCTTAGTTTGCATCTGATTAGTGGCACGTTAGATACCAGATATAGCGAGATAATTAATTATTACGATAGAGTACATATTGACTCCCTACCCCCCGGTCCCCTTTCTCCCTCTCCCCAGGGGGTTAGAGTAACATGAGAGCTTTGATATTTTACACACACTATTAGAAGGTTAAAAAGCAACTGTTTACACAATAAAATTTTGTTCTTTAATTTTGCCCTTTTTCCCGGGAACGGTCCCCTTAAATACATTCTTTTCACGAATTCTGTTTATTCGCTTTCCTGAAGAAAATATTAATGTTGAAACATTTAAACTTAATATGTAGCTATTTCTTTTTTCCTCTTCTTTTTTTTTTCCTTCAAAGATATAAATGTTAACATGATATAACAATGGTTAGCTCTATACTGTACAAGTGTTTTACCAGGTGAGTCATGTGTAACTGATAGCAGCTGTTCCCTCAATTTATTCACCACAGTTATTATACTCTCTAGAATATCGCACTAAATATATGTATCTACACATATAATATCGCAATAGGAATATTAATAACATTCCAAGTGTCGCTTTATCTGTGGAGGCAATGTTATCATCAGTGTTTGTGTGATGTTGGAATTCATTTAATCACTATTTTTAAGGTCTCAATTTTGTTGGTAAAAGATAGCAGGTAGAGATATTAGGTCTAATTTTTTTAAACCTTTTCATCTTTGGGTCTCTTTTTTTAAAAATGAACTAAATATCTTTTCCTGCATAATATTTATAATTTGCTTTCAATGTGTATTTATTAGTTTTCATCTATCCGAACTCTTAACTTTTGCACGTTTGCTTTCTAATGTTGTTAACATGGCTTGCTTCCGATTTATTTCTCTGGCTTGATTTATCTTTAAATCTTTTAATTCCTACAAGACTGTTTTCTTGATTGGACTTTGATAGTCCAAATTCTGATAGTCTTTTAAATTTGAAAGAGCAATTGAAATGCTTATATTCTAGACCTACTACACATGTGTCTGTACAATGACTTTACCAACTAGATGAGGCACTGCAATCGGAGGTGGACATTCCTGAAGAAATGCAGACTAAGCTGCTGCAGCAGTATGAAGAGGAGTTGCAGAGCAATGGATCCTCTGAACACCTCACTACTGACGGTAACGACCAACCCGATGAAGATACCAAAACCGCAACCGATGAAACCAAAGCCTCAACTGATGAAACCACCAAACCTGCAACTGATGAAACCAAACCAGATGATAAGAAGCAGACTAACAAAAAGAAGTCCAAGGTAGCGTCAGAGCAGCCGAAATCCGTAATAAAGAAGGACCTGACAGAACTCTCACAAGAAAAGGAAACTAAAGATAAGAAGAACAAGCCCAAGAATAAGAAGAAGGAGGCGGCTAGAGCTTCCCCGGCTAAATCTCTCAACAGTAAGTGAAATCCTTACTGTTGAAATCCTATTAGGAATTAATCCTCTTCAGGACCACTAATTTCTCAAACTGTTGATTGTTTAGGTAATGAGAATATAGTATATAGTTTGTTGAGAACAGTGTTGTGCTGTTAAATCTAAGATTTTTAGGGTGATGGGAGTATATTGCGGCAGACATGTTGGTGCAGTCTGATTTCAATATTGTGGACCAATGTGCAAATTACTTTAATTTTCTAAAATATTGCATTGAAGTACGATAACGACTAACTATTGCAATTCCTAATATTATTTGTTGAATATTTCATAGTGTTCCTTATTTTAATTGTCATTCTGATTATGAAATTGGAGCTGTTATGGTTCAGATTAATGTTTATAATCATATTTGGGGACAATATTTTTACAATTTTCTTAGGTTTTACAAAACTTTAGTAAATTTTCTAAAAATAGTATATTATTAATAGGCATTGTGTATACTTGACTTTGCTTCCTAACATTTGTCAGACTTTTGTTGATGAAAAATAAACATCATTAGATCCAACTTCAGTTCAGACCTCTAATTTTCAAATAATAAACTAGTACAATGACTTTAGTGAGGCACTTTTTTGATTTTGTAAACATTTCACTTTTTTAATGTGTCAAATTGCATCTATTTTGAGTATTTCTAATAAACTATAAGCTTTGAGTACATTTCGCTCACTCATTGTATCATTATTTGTCACCATTTTTATCTTTTCTTTTTCAAGTTTTGATGAAATAGCGCTAGCATTATACTCATGAAATAAGAAGTCTTTGATTGTTATGTTTGGTAGGCTTCATTTACTATTGCCTATTAAATTATACACAACTGCTATATTTGTACATCCTATCAAAAACATGAAATGAAAATTAATCTATTAGAGGTAGAGCTTTATAGATCTATGTCTAATCTAACATGTCTATCACTTCTTTTCTAATATTCTTTTTCTTTTCTATTAACTCTAGAATATCATTCACCGCACAGAGTACTCTAAAGTAATAAATGACACATTTCCCCTTCAGTTTTTAGTAGCAAATTACTTTCTCGAAGTAAATTCCATTAATCTTAGCTAGTTATCACTATTCACATATTTATCTTTTAAGGGAGAACATTTTCTCAAATCAAGATAATACTTCAAAAATTTCCCTAGTGTCATTTTGACGTGTTAGTCATAGACAGGATGAGAGTTAAAGTATATCTTTATTAGGTACCTACAAATACCTACCACTCTTGCATATGTTCCATAAAACTTGAACTGCATTAAACTTTTTCCTAGCTTATAACGTAGACATTTTAAGAAATTGTTGGTGGTATTCCTAAGAAAATCACAGGAATACCTTATTTAAATATAGATGTTTCTAAACTAACTTCACGTTTCTCACAAAATCTATGATTAGACATCAGACTAAAACTGATAATTTTTATTTGGAATTCTATATTGTTGCGTATTGTACTATTTTATTAGGACACTTTCGTTCACCGTTTGAATTATTTCTAAAGCTCTATAAAATGCTTTCAAATGTCTCTCACCATTCATCAAATTAAGATTCATTTCGACAGTAGATATCAAATTATTGTATTTAATTAGATATCAGGATAGTAGGGGCAATATATCGTCTCGGCCTGTTAGGTACTAGGTGTAATTTAAGAAAAAAATCAGTTATATTTATTAGCTCAATTATACAGTGTGTCCAGAAAAAATGTATCCACTGCCTTGAATCTGCATTATTCATCATTCTAAGATAATATGTTGGGAGCAAGTAAAGATAACTGACAATTGTCCGTTATCTTTACTAGCTTCATTCCTGGTCCGTTATCTTTACTTGGTTAAATTTTTAATAAATGACCAATAATTCGAATTAGAATAGAATTTTTGAATCATAGATACCACATTAATGGATTTAAGCATATTTTTTTTATTTTTGTACCACACGTTCTTCACAACTTCAGAATGGTTCACTTTTTTTAATCAATTCTTTCAATTAATAAAATATGCAAAATTAATGTATAATCATCAATAATATCATTTATTAGGTTTCTATATTTATAAAATACTAATGCAAATATTTGTTAAAAATAAAATTTTCTAGTCCGTCATCTTTACTAGCTTTATTTCTGGTCCGTTATCTTTACCAGCTTCAACTTTACTTGGTCCGTAAAATACTTGCTCCATATGTTGGTACCATAGCTACGTAGATTATTACTAATGAATTATAAATAGTACCTATAAGATATACTCTATGACAGTGGGTACATTTTTTGCCGACACTGTATATAGCTGAAATAAGATTCTGAAAAGCCTTACTTTGAAAAGGTAAACAAAAAATGGGTCCGCCTATAGCACTGCTGTAGGTGTGTAGAATACACTAAATATTACAGTCATAGCTAGTCTGTAGTGCGTACTGTGTGGGTGATAGATAGAGGAGTGTCTAGGAACACATCCATTATTTTAGGCCCAGAGGAACGATAACTACCCCTGCACTCTTAAGCTCCAATGATAAATCAGTGCCACACAGTCTTTTGTTCAAGGAGAATGTGTTGCTTGTCTAAATCCTTCTAGAGTGAGATGACCTGATGGTAGAGATGTTTCAGTCTCTGCTGAAAATTTATGTTTAGGGGTGATTGACGTTCTTTATCGCTGCCAGATTTTGTTGTACAGAGACGAAAGAGCCCAAGAGATGCTCTATATATTAATTACATTTAGATTTTTTCATATATCTGAATTAGAAAAGAAATTCCTGCTAAATGAATTAGAAAAATGTGCAAAAGATACAGTTTCCGAAAAAAATTCAATTCAAGATAACTTCTAGAACAAAACTTCAAAATATATCTAGGTTATATCGTTAAACAAATGTTTCTCTTTCAAATGAATCTCGTTTCTTCACTCAAAGTGAAAATCTGTTGCTATTATATAAAGCGTTCAAGTTACCTCTAAAATATTAGTTTTTATTTTATTAAGAAACTCGTTTATATTGGCTTTTGCCAAATTTTAACAAGAATAGAAACTTTTTGTCCTGTTCAATACGTAAAGCTGCCAGATTGTAGAATTCTGAGTTTTTCAATGACAAAAATATTTCTGAAGGGTATCGGTCCCCTCAAGTCAGTCTATGCAGTACCGTCACAGTTTTCTGAAAGTGGGTGTGTTAATGAAGGTCAATCGCAAACATCTAAAGGTCAAATTTATTAATGACCCAGGTCAACTCCCACTTTTGAAGTACTGCAACATTCCCCTATAAAGTAAGTTACGAATTATTGGTATGTTACACATCATCGGTCATATCAGGAAAAACAATATGATAATAAAAATTAAATAAACAATTATATATGATATGACCGAAGATATGAAACAGACCGATAATTCGTAACTTGCCCTATATAGCGGTTTTACGACATCATTCTCTGTAACGTGTCCATTGCTCTGTGGGCACTCAACTCACAGCCCTTACTCGTGTGTGACTTACTCTACCTCCCCTCAGGTGACTGCAATGAGGACGAGTGGGAGAAGGTGGAGGCAGAGACTGACAGTGGAATAACCTCTGCAGTCACCAGTCCCATCAGTGATGAGGAGAAGAAGGTGAGTACAGGAGTCATTTTACGGCTTGCTATAAGACTCTATTTTTTCCTCATTTTAAGACTAATTGTGCTAGGGATGACTCTATACCAAAATTTTCACCGATAGAGATACCTAGATTTTCACTGATGCTGATATTTTGATTATTTAAATGAGATTAATAATTTTTAGTTTCAATTTTAAATGAACTTCTATCAATTTTGATTATTTTTATATTAAAATTAGAATCACATTTTTTTATTGTAATGAATAATAAATTATATTATAATTTTTTTTTTAAATACTTTCTTGCCGGTACCGATACTAGAAAAATTGTCGATACTTCGTCCCATCCCTAATTTGTGGCTAGTTTCTAGTGTTCACAAACAGTAACTACCCATAAACAGAAGTCGCTCATCTAATACGTGTCTGGGCAGGAGATTCGCCACACAGATTGTACTTTCACAGTCCTCTCATCTATTTGTTCTATTTTAAATTGTGTTAATGATATGTAAATACTGTTAAACTTTGAACTAGATTACCAAGAAACTACTTTTTTTTGTACAAGCCGTCAAATTTTGTCAGATCTGAAATGAAACACCCTGTATATTAGTATTTATTCCATACAATTTAAATATGATTCATGTATTTAATTTTTTTTTTTTTCAGGGTGATTGGGAGACTTGGGAATAGATTCACTACTTACTTTTTGGTGAGTGCTCATAGTGCTACCATTTAGGGAATGGTTTCTTCAATGAAATTATTTGAAGATTTGTATTAGTGACATCATATTGTGGTTTTTTAGATCTTTCCACCTGACTTTTTGCTAAGCTCCTCCTACTTTTTCCACGAGAATATAAAAAAACCGATATAATAATTATTTATTTTAGTTAGTATCCATGATACCTGTAGGTGGTGGATAAATAATTATTTTGTTGCTTTTTCTTATATTCTCATGGAAAAAGTAGGAGGAGCTTAGCAAAAAGTCTGGTGGATAGACTTTTAAAAAACCCTGCGTGTGTACGACCCTTTATGTGTGTTAATTCAGAAATGACAAGAGAGTTTCTTCCAGATTGTCCTTCCGATAGACTTTCTAGTTCTTTCTTTGCTCTACTGAAGACATCTTAGAGCACTGACATGATGATAAATTCAGGCTTGAGGAGAATAATGAATTTTCAAGTTTCTCCTGGAATGCACTTGTGTACTGACATTCTGCTACAGATGAACTAAAACTTACAACTGGAATGCAGCTGTGCTGAGGTACTGCCATGGAATAAGATTCAGATACCACTTTTCAATTGGTTTTGCATTTTGTGGGTTTTAAAAATTTAAGCGCACTAATAAAAGGATTCGGTATAGATATCTTATTCCTTGGTAATTCGAAATCGGTCGGCAACTGAATTCTATATAATAGTTATTCTGAAGATTTAATTACAATGAGCAGATTTAAGTTTTTGATTATTTAACAGTTTTGTGTATTCACTGTTACTTCTAGATTGTTTTTATCCATTTTATGTTTTTTTACTGGATACTGTAGCAACTGCCGCTTTTATTAGTATTTTCTTTTTTAATGTAACTAGTTTTAAGAACTTTCTATACAGATAGTTTTTAGTTTGATATGATTACTATGTACCTAGTTGGCTATAATATGAAATCTAACTTGATTGTCTATTTAGTGTCCTAACTTTTAAGTGAAATATAATTTTATTTACTATATCTTTACATAATAATTAAACTCGGCCAAAGCTGCATTTTTGTAGTTTGGAAATTTTTATTGATTGGTGTTATTTTTTGAAATAATTTCGGTTTATTCAAAGTTTCAATCATTTGAAAAGCTGCCAAGTTGATAAAAAAATACTAGCTAATTAGTATACCATTCATTATAATCACTAAATTTTAATTATTCATCAGAACTCTATATTAGTGCATATCTATAGTATATCTCTACAGTCACCATTTAGAGTAATTTGTGTTCATAGTTTATAAATTGTCTATAGTTCATTATGAGTAACCATTAACTTAAACCATGTATATTTATTTAATCATTTCAATGTTATTCTTTGGGACAATACGATGGTTCTTCTATAGTTAAGGTAGGGAATATTATAAACCCCAGAGCCTACAAAAAGGCAAGATTTCTATTTTCATTATCACTGATTAATGTTTGAAAAAGTGTGTACAATTCACATGTCACATCCAAGTTATTTATAAATATGGTAAAATAATGTAAAATGTTTCACCTTTCAAAGTGTATAAAGACGTAAAATTTATCAGCTTTTTATTAACCAATACTAATCTCTCAAAACAATATACAAACGTTCTAAAACGTACAAACAAGAAAAACAAAAAATGTAGTAACAATTCAATTGCCCTGAATAAATTCAGAATTATCTTTCAACAGAAAATAAATTATCTATACGAACACTTAGACCATAACATACCTAATTAATCTTATCAACTATTTGGAGTTAATTCAACACGGCAAACAATAGTAGATATAGTGAACTAGTTGTGACATCTAGTTTGCTAATTTATTATCAACAATCTTTTCGAAACATACTTTGACTAGTTACATCTCTAACTTTACTCACTATAGTGAAATCTTCATGTACAACACTCTACAAAGGTATGTTGCCATGTTTACGCCAAGGGTTAGAAAGATTCTTTGTAGCAAGTCTATCCAAATCTTGACAGATTCTGCGTCTGGTGGTGCGAGGCTCAATAATACCGTCAACAAAACCTGAAAAAAAGAATCAATTAATGATTATAAACAAAAGAGGTGGTAATTCACTTCTCGTTGCGGCAGGGAATCATAATAAAATGAGTAACTCGGTTTTGGGAAAATTCGATCTCGTATTATAATTGATATTATTAAAAAACAATGATAGAAAAAGTTGAAATTATGAATGCTAAAATGTGAAGTGTACTTATTGAAAGCGAATGACATCAATAACCGTTGAAAAATGATACGCAACATTAGTAATTTGGACATACATTTAACATGAGATTCAAGCGGAAAATTCAGTCTCAAAACTTTAGGTCTAAGGTATGAACAATGCCTATCAGTTAGGTGTAACTCACCTCTCACTGCGGCAGGGAATGGGTTGCTGAATTGGTCCATATATTCCTCTTCTTTAGCCTGCACATCTTTTTCTCCTCTGTAGAGGATAGACACGGCTCCTTTGGCTCCCATCACAGCAATCTGTGAATATTAAGTTAGCTGCTATTTATAGTAGGTAACCTTACTCATCAGTGAATAATTAGATATCAATAAATTAAAATACAATATCATGTCGTCAAATATCAATGATCAAGTTAGATTTAGCTACAATTATATAGGTACCTAATTAAAGCGAAAAGATAAAAAAAACTCAATTGAGAGCAAAGGTCCACTCAAGTAGTGGATTTTATATCAGGGCTTGTTTCTAGGATTTATCCACCTGTTCTTTTGTCCATCTTATTCAATAAGGTTGTATCTCTTACCTCAGCTGAAGGCCAAGCGTAGTTAATGTCCCCCCTGAGGTGCTTAGAGCTCATCACATCGTAAGCCCCTCCGTAAGCCTTGCGTGTAATAACTGTTATTTTAGGTACAGTGGCCTCAGCAAAAGCGTACAGCAACTTAGCACCGTGTCTGATAATGCCACCGTACTCCTGGGATGTACCTGGCAAGAACCCAGGCACATCTACAAACGTGAGGAGGGGAATGTTGAAAGAGTCACAGAATCTGACGAATCGGGCACCCTTCACTGATGAGTTTATATCCAGTGAACCTGAAAATTAATGCATTTTATAAGCAAGTCCATTAAAAAGAAGAAAATATTTCATCTTTTAAAGAGAAACTAGATAGAAGTCTATTATAAGCTATTGGAATTTGGAATATATAATGGGTCTGCTATGTAATTTCAACTCAATCACCTAACTAACGGCGATAATTTTTTAGTCATTTTACCTGCGGCAAATTTAGGCTGGTTGCCAACTATGCCAACGGTTCTTCCGTTCATGCGAGCAAAACCAATCACCAGATTTTTGGCATAGTTTGGCATGAGTTCAAAAAAGTCCCCTTCATCAACCTGATTAGAATAAGGAATTGATCAGTTGTTTTATCACTAATAGTAACCATCAACAAATTAGCGTTATTTAAAGGCAATATTGTTAATTGTGCAAAGATTAATGGAAATGTTTCATAGAGACTTTCTGACTCTGTGAGTAGGAAGGGATTAATTAGGAAATAGTAGATACCTATTTAGATCAGAATTATTATTACATAATTTAGGCATCTGACTATAACTACTTTTAACTCAGAATAAGAGGATATTTAAACCATTAATCATATATTCTTCATTCAAAATATGAGTTAGCTAACTAAAGCTACTCGAAAATAGAAAGTCATCAGATAGACAGTAAAATATAAAAGCATTGAACACACAGAGAGACATTTCCATCAAATAATAATGCATCATAAAAGTCAACATGAGGATTTTCAGTGAATTCTTTGTCATAGATGCGTTTCTCCACCAGACTTTTTTTAAGCTATTATTTTATATCAGTTGGTAACCATGATACCTGCAGGTATCATGGTTACCAACTGAAATAAATAATTATATAGTTTGACCGATGCATTGGAAACATAATGAATGTCAATACCTCTACCAGCAGAGTACCACTCTTCAAGCAACTCAATGTCCTTAATTTATCTGATATCCATACAATTGCTTTAGTAGCTACCTCTATGTATAAAACTGTTAATATAGCCAATTTTGATAACTCTCTGTCTGATTATATAAACTTGCACACTAATAATCACAACCACAATACTAGTCTAATATGTAATATAACTTTACCAGCATACTCCAGAGCAAAATCCCAATTCTGTATTTACTACTCTGGCTGCAAACTATGGAATGGTATTCCGCACGCAGTAAAATCTTCCAATATTCTAAACATATTTAAAAGAAATTATAGATACCTTTTAACCCATTGATTTTTTTTCTGTATTTTTCATTCACTATATTTAGGCTATGCAACTAGCTTTATTTTTAATTTTTGTAGGATGTCCTAGAAGCTCATTGTTGCTTAAAGGGCCTTACTGTTCTTCATTTATAATTTTGTGTTGTCAAATATATTAATGATCCTGGAGCTCCCAACTCCTGGGTCAAATTGTATGGGAACATTTTGTTAAATAAATAAATGATTTAAAAGTCTAGTGTTAAAAGTAGGAGGAGCTTATCAAAGAGATTGGTGGAAAAACTTGAAAAATCCCACGTGTGGGTTTTAGTCCCCTTAATGGAACTAAAAGTTATTAATATAAACTCTCACCACTCCATGAATGACATCCAACATGTTGTAAGGAGAGGCGGAGTCTAGAGGCACTACAGTGTCTAGACCTGTAACGTCTCTGTCCCTGTGAGGTAGGGTTAAACTTTATTACTGCAAGCAGTCAAAGAAATTTTGCATCTAATATCTTTCATTTAAAGGGCTGTACACACGCAGGGGTTTTTTAAGTCTTTCCACCAGATTTTTTGCAAAGCTCCTCCTACTTTTTCAACAATATTATAAGAAAAACTATATGAATCGTATAAATATTAGTTTGTATCCACGCTACTTGCAGGTATCATGGATACCAACTAATATTTATACGATTCATATAGTTTTTTCTTTTAAAATTGTTGAAAAAGTAGGAGGAGCTTAGCAAAAAGTCTGGTGGGAAGACTTAAAAAACCCTACGTGTGTACGGCCCTTAACAGCATCAATGGAAAGGTGGTCAATTTATATCACTGAATTGTTATAGACTCTTAGGCAAGAAAGTGAGTGATTTACCACACACCATCAAATATTCAATGTCATTTTTCTTATAGCTAGATAGAATAGAAAGCTGAATAATAATTTTCAACTAAGAGACTCAAATTAGCTAGCTACTTTACTTGTGTAACTATGCTAAACTTATTTATAGTTACAGTAAAATCTAGCTACAGCAGTTGAAGTGGATTTAACAAAAACAACAAATGTTAAATTGGTAATTTTCCATGAACTCACCACGGATCGTCAGCTTTAATAATTGGGGCTTGATGTTTGTTGCTTTGGGGCAGAAAGGACATGAATTTCCTAAGGTTGAGTAATGCAATAACATCATTGGTGAAGGAGTTGTGTGCCACACCGGAGACTGTGGTGTGGGTACGCGAACCACCTAACTCCTCCTGTTGATAACAAGTGATTATTGAGAGGTAAATAACATATCCATGAGATAAATAAAAATATTTATCAACCTTAAATTTAATTACCTGAGTGACATCTTCATCAGTGACAGCTTTCACTACATCTGGACCTGTGATGAAGAGGTATGAAGTGTTCTCCACCATGAAGGTGAAGTCAGTGAGAGCGGGGGAATAAACTGCACCCCCTGCACAGGGACCCATAATCACACTGATCTGAGACAGAGGAAAACACAGGTTAGTATTAGCTGCAAAATGACATACAAAAGTACTAGCTATTAGGGTTTTATTGTTACCATAATTATTACTGATACTTGGTACTAGTAATCTATCAGTCTATACTAATACCCAAAAATCACTGATACTCTGATATATAAAAAGACAATACCGATACTGATAGTATAAGTTCAGCCCTACTAGCTATTACTAGCAATGCTTCTCTAATGTTTCACATAATTCTTTTTGTTCCAAGTGCTTGACTGAAAATGAACAAACGTCTTTTTAGTTACCTGGGGAACAACACCTGAGCTTGTAACATTCCTGAGAAAAATGTCAGCATAGCCAGCCAAAGATTCTACTCCTTCCTGGATGCGGGCACCACCTGAATCATTCAAACCAACCACTGGGGCTCCTACCAGTAGAGCCTCATCCATAATCTGCAGGCAAGGGAACCATTCTAATAAGTAGCTAGCTACATTTGACTAATTAGGTTAGAAGGTGAATTGGTAATAAAATGTCAATAATTTTTAATTAGTACATTCAACTACCTTTAACTTTTCTGAAGATATATTCCAAAATTGAAAAGAAACTAAATGAGTCAACTCTGAATGTGATTAAAAATTCAAATCTTTTTCTGAACAAATGTACCTAAATATTCTGACTAGCTGCTGGAAAGTTTTGTTAAAAATACAGATGAATAAAATTCTAATGAAAATTGTAGAATTTTTTTTTTTGAAATAAGTTGAAAACTAAAGCCAGCAACAAAAATGAACAACACATAAACTGAGAATAAAACCGAAGACCTTTAACCCTAATTAGACTGACAAAATTTGAGAGGATTCTTTAAACATTGATAATGAGGAAACCAGAAGCTTGAATTATATGATTTTTTGTCAGTTAATAGCTTTTATCATAATAATGTACTGGGCAAAATTTTATTTACTCAAGATTGATGGGAATAGGGTTATTATATTGAATGAACTCGAAATTGTTGAACTCAAACTCCTCACTCAGTCTTTTAAGGGATAATGTTTTATCAAATAGAAATGAAATTTTAAACTATAAATAATTGCTACTTTTGTGCTATTTACAGTGACTCACCTTACATATTTTCTTAGCGTGAACTGAAGAAAGAGAACCTCCAAAAACTGTGAAGTCCTGACTGAAAATGTAAGTCAGTCTGCCATTGACTTTGCCGGTACCAGTGACTACACTGTCGCCCGGAATCTGAGATTTGACATACAGAATAAATGAAATTAAAGTTAACCAGTTGGGCAACTAGGAAATATTCTGAGCATAGAAATTAAGGTTTGTTATAAGTAAAACCATATACTTATATTCAATAGAAGGTTAATTACATTAACAGCAAGCAATACAAGAACTTCAGGAGATTCCTTCCTAAATTAAATTCTAAATTTGATTATTTTAGAAGATCAATGGGTAGCTACTTGCCTTCTGTTTGTCCATGTCAAAATATGCACAAGTATGTTCAGCAAACATGTCATACTCTATGAATGTCCCAGGGTCACAGAAAATTTCTAACCGCTCTCTAGCTGTCAATTTACCCTGCAAAGAAAAAATTAAATTAACTGCTACTTCTATTCAGCTAATTTATAAGTTGACTAGCTACATATTGAATTCGCAATTTAGATATTACACATTTTAATCAATAGGAAAGAAGAGCAGTTAGATACTTAGAGAATCATTTATTTGGGGGTTTAAGTGCTGATCTCAAATGGAAATGAAATCCAAAAGGCTGAAAGAAAAAAAGTGGCTCCACGCCACCTACCAGTGACTGTGAAGATGCTCATGGATGCAGAAAAGCAACTCCGGGAATGCAGTCACTTACCAAGGAATGCGAGGGAAAGGGACACAAAACAATTGGATGAACTCAAGGATAGAAGAGGAAAATGAAGAGGTGATAGTAAATGAAGTCTATTAGCCTACCTAACACGAAAATCTAAGACCTCGTAGTTGAAGGGCATAACTCTAGCGCTATCCTCTGAAACTGCAAGTAGCTTTAAAAAATTGATAAAACAGTAAATCATTTGTAGAGGATTGTAGCATGTAGAGAATGAGAATAAATACCTAGCTAACATATGCATCTAAAACCTTGAGAGTAGTGATCTAAATTATAATAATAAAAAAATTAGCTGTGATCCAAATTAAATAAAGACCTAGAACCAAGGTACCAATATGTATTTTACTCTCAGTCTCTAAATCAGTTTATTGTCATTTATTATTACCATTGATAATAGAAACAGAAAACTTAGATAAGACATGAAATTAGAGATGTTGAACTGTCAGTGAAGCTGGTAATGAAATTTAGAAAGACTTTAGTGGAGACCAAGCAAGGTGTGTGACAAAGGTTATTAGGTAGCAAGGCAAATTCTGAGGTCAAATCACGAAAATTACCAGAGCTAATACTTCTCTCATCAAACCTTTTTGTGCTGAGCATCAATTCTCTTCTGTCCCCCACCAAGCAGTGCAGCATTTCTCTTCTTTTCAATCTGTGCCCTGACAGCCACTCCATGAGGTACAGTGCTGCACGCACGCCCAATTTGTAAACTAGGGCTGAGAAAATATCTGCTCGATTGGCGACAGCTGCCTAACATATTATTTAAAAACATAATTGAACTAACAAATTATTTTGGATTCCTGAAAACAGATATTGAATTATTAGTTTCTAAATGAGAATGGTATTAGCAAATTAATAACAATAAAATCAATATAAGTGATTTATGCAAGTTGATCAATTACCTATTTAACTTGGAGCTACTTGAAAAGTTGAACATTGAATAGATTATTATTCTAATGTCCTCAAATACGAATAACAATACAGATTTAGAAGCTGAAGCTGTATTTATTAATAGTGTCCAAAAGTTTTCGCCACCACTTTCATAATTTTCTTAAGTTTGTCAGACTGTCTCCCTAATGTTTGCGTATGGTTTAATAATTAATTTTGATTATAACCCTTTAACGAGTAACAACCAATGTTTTTAAGCTATTCCCTGATGTATTGATAATCATTCAATGATTCAGAGAGGATACATTTAATCTAGACAGATATTAACAATCGATCTGATTATAACAATCGACCTAATTAATTTACTGATCTATTGTTAATACGCAGAAGTATTTTAATCTTTATAAAGATTATAATCTTTAACAAGATTATAAACTTTATAATCCTGTACTACTCTTCAATAGCTAATCAAGGAAGAGGTGTTAGGAAATTCCAACTCATATTTATGGTTATGTTATTCAGTCCCAAACTCATGTGAGAACACTCACATCGACTCATATTTATGACTCTGTTATTCAGATCCAAACTCATGTAAACTCATGCAAGAACACGAATTCAATTATATTATTAACTTGATGTCGCCGTTCTTAACTCTTTGATAAAGCCGAACTTACCACCCAAGACCTGGGAAAACTCTGGGCGCATTTGGCCTTCAACCTCCCTATAAAACCCAATCGAGAATCATTTCATTTGTTCAGTTCTATTCCTTCATCGTCACTCCTTGACGTGTTCCCCGGTACACCGTGTGTCTAACATAAAGTGTTCGAGCTCTATCGATCTAGAACTCTTGATCAAGTTAACTCTTGAATAACATTCCATAATAGTGACTGAGTGAATTAAGTGCCGATAGACTTATCTTAATCAAGCTTACTAACACTGTTCAAGGAAGAAATAAACACAAGTTAATTAATCAATATTTTACTCAAACTTTATACAGTATAAACCAATTGATTTATTATATTAGATTGTGTTACCGTGTTTTTCATTTACCCCACTTAATTGTAATTATTGAATTATAAAGGCAATTGTTATTTAATTTGATCAACTGACTTACGAAGACTAAGAACCTGCAAATTAACTAAGAAGTCTTTTTCGTCTTTGAGGAAAATAAAACAAAGACTAGAATCAGAGAAAAGAAAGTTAATAATGGCATCTTCGACGGGATCAAAAATTAACAAAAAGCAGCTTTTATTATAATCAATAATCAATTACAGTGGGAAACACAATTAACAATTAAAAAGTGAAGTGTTCGAGAAGGGTAGAATATTGTTCCCCGTATGAAAGTTTTCGTATGAAACACTAATGCGGTTATAGTGTGGTTATTTAGAATATCACGTGACATGTGAAAAGTATTCTAATAACTAATAACATTTTCAAGAAATACCGATGTAAAGTATTTCAGTGTTATACCGGTGTGAAAAATAACACCAGTGTTAAAGTGCTACAATCACTCCTTGTGCTGAAAAGGAGGCAGCGTAAAAATTCATTAGCTACGCTAGTAACGCGCTGTTACCTGCGTACTATCAGCTCTTCGGGTACTAGTGGCAAGAAAAACTGGTACGGCGACAAAGCTACTTTGGTCGTGATAAACTCACTCTCAAATAAAAAACGAATTAAAGTAAATTAAATCGTCTCATCACTTTCGGAGTAAGTGACTGAAATTACTTTAACTGAGTGACGAGTTATTTTCTTCTTCATCAAATAAAGTTGGGAGCCTTACTTCATATACTGAGTAATAGTATAAAAACAGCGCATCGCATCGGATCCAAAGCTGAGAAGAAGACAAGAAATAGTCTACAGCTGTTGACCACAACAGGACACTCAGAGAAAAGGGGTCAGCAAAGAGAAAGCAGAGGTTCTTCAGAAGTTCAGCAGTCAACGAATATAGTATTCAGTAATAAGACTCACCTCATCAAGTTAAGTTGAACGTTCTATAACTGTTGTTAAATACAATTGTTAGAAGCAAGAATGAGTAAGTTATGTGGGAATTAAATAATTAATTCAAAATAACGAAAAATATTGTTGATTGCTAATTAATATTAGGGGGAATCCTTCATCACTATTGAGTTTTGAATTTTGTGAACATTTACGATTGAGAAATAATTATATTTTATTTTCTTGTGTGCCTAAATAATGTTTACATAATAATTACATTATATACATATGTGTATGTGCTTGTAAATTAATAATTTCTTATTATATTATTTTATATTATTATTATTATTATATTATTTGTGCCCAATAATTTTGATAATAATTATACACAGGTACAACCTTGTGCATGTTCATTGATACTTATATTGATTAGAAATTTTATTTGATTTTTTTATTATTATTGCAAGTTATATATTTTTTTGGTCCTTTGCCTAACCTTTTTTTTCCTATATTGTGTATTGGGTGGCGCTCAATATTTTTATATATTCTTTTATATTTTATTGAAAAATATTACAGAATAATCAAAGGAAAGGATAAAAATTTCCTGAAAGGGAAAATAATCAAAGGAAAGGATAAAAAATAAAAATTTCCTGAAAGGGAAAATAATCAAAGGAAAGGATAAAAATAAAAATTTCCTGAAAGGGAAAATAATCAAAGGAAAGGATAAAAATAAAAATTTCCTGAAAGGGAAAATAATCAAAGGAAAGGATAAAAATAAAAATTTCCTGAAAGGGAAAATAATCAAAGGAAAGGATAAAAATAAAAATTTCCTGAAAGGGAAAATAATCAAAGGAAAGGATAAAAATAAGATTTCTTCCTGAACGGAAAATAATAAAAGGAAAATAGTTTCCAATTATTGCAAAGATGGCTAACAACAATTTGATTGTGTTAAATGACCTACCTAAATTCAAGGGTGCGCCATTACCACACGAAAAAGATGCATTTGTGCCAGGTCCTAATGTTAGGACATTTTTCCGTACTTTAGATAACTACTTCCTGCAAAACGACATCACAGATGGTGGCGTAAAATTCCGGATACTATATGCCCAAGTAAGCAAACAAAGCGGAAACGCTTTGAGTTTGATAGACCTCTATGCTGGACGCGAAGAGTACAGCTATGAGCGTGTAGAACGCGAATTCCTCAAGATGTATCCAAATCATCAAAGAGAGGACACTCAACATGCAGCAAAAGTATTGGGAACCAGTGACATCCACAAGCCGAACTTCTTTGCTGGCATGACGTCGTTAGAAGCATCGACAAGAGCATATGTGGAAAGTTTCCTCTCAACAGAAGGGATGAAAAAAATCAACATAAGCCCTGAAACGGTAGTTCCACTCCCTAGCGGCGAAGAGGAAGATGAGGAGGAAGTACTAAAGTTGCCACTAATGGGGCTATTTCAAAACCTAATAATGAAGTATATACTTGGTAATCAGTTACCGACAAAAATGTACGAAAAAATCACTGACATGTGTGCCGACTGCTCCAGTACAGAGCTAATGTCGGAAGTTGTGAATTTATACGAAAAAGAAGCGCTAATGAAGCTAAAAAAGAAAAAGGAGAACATCGCAACACAGCAAGATGTTCTCTACCAGGTAACCACTACTTCCCATGACAAGAAAAGAGAACAAGGCCAAGGGGCAGCAAGGACCTGCTTCAAGTGTAACGAAGTCGGGCATTTTGCCCGAGAGTGCAGGAAAAAGATTTCCTGCAAGTATTGTAAAAAACTCAGTCATTCTGCGCAGTATTGCAAATTAAGGATAGCTAAAAAAATCCCCTATTGCCTGAACTGCCATAGAATTGGCCATGAAAATAAAGATTGTCGTAAGGGTAAGTTTGAGCAAGGAGCCAAACAAGAGAGGAAAATAGCTGGATCAAACAGCTATAGACCTAGAGATACTCTCACAAGGAATGGTGACAGGGTTAATGTCCTAGAGGATGGAAATTACGAAAACCCTGATCACGAATGTGAGGAATCGGATCAGTCAGAATGACTAGGAAGTATACAGGAACCAAACAAAACGTTGGTAAATCCACACGTAGAGATAGTAATAGGACAATCCAAATATAAGGGATTAGTTGACACTGGAGCGTCAATTAGTCTGATGTCAGAACGAATACTGACGGATAAACACATGGTTAGAATTTATAAAAAGGAGGTAAGAGATGCTAGCAACAACGTTATCCCTATTGTGGGAGAAACTACAGTGGAAATCGTAAATCCACGAGGTAAGTTTCATGAAAATGTACTGATATTTAGCAATACCAGTGCGTTGCGAATGGATATTCTGATTGGAATGAATATATTGAGGAGAGCTCATATAAACTTACCAGAAGGTAAGATAAGTTTCATGGAAAATGAAACAGAAAACTGTAAGGTCTCAAAAGGAATGGACCAGCTGAAAATGATGATAATAAACGAAAACCTTCATAATTATCCCAAATGTACGAATGGGAATAAAAAGAAGGAAATAAATGTGGATAAAATAGTCACAAAGGAATGTGAAGATGAAGGACACTTCAACTTACACATAATAGAGGACATTGAGGTCCAAAGAAATGCAATTAACATGTGCAATATGAAAATTGCAGGAGCACAAGATGGTGAAGAGATATTAATCCATAGCTCGCGACTAAAGGAAAAGATATTAATTCCCAATACACTTGCACGAGTATGCAAGGGGAGAATAACCATTAATTGCATAAATATAAGTGACGATAACATTGTATTGACCCAGGGAACGAAGATTTCTACTGGAAGTGTGTTTAATGAACAAAGGATAAATGCCGTAACGTTAGACAACAAAGAAGACCCAAGGGAAAAACTAAGAGAAGAGGAACTTGAACCCTTGGAAGAAAAGGATATAATATGTGAAGATGACAGCATGAAGGATAAGATACTAGATCTCCTGAAAAAGTACAGACAGGTAGGTTGGAAAAAGGGTGAAAAGTTAGGAGTTTTTACAGGTGACACCTTGGATATAGACTTGAAGGATGACGTGGTGGTCAACCGGAGTCCTTATCCCATACCGCACTCCAAACAAGGTCAGTTAAATGAGGTAATTAAGGATATGTTAAATACAGGTGTTATCGCTAAATCAAAGAGTGTATTTAACGCACCTTTGCTTATAGTAAACAAACCTAATAATGAAATTAGGCCTTGCATTGACTATCGCGCTCTCAACCAGGTCATGAAACCTGTAACATATCCTATTCCAAGGATAAACGACTTATTAAAGTCATTAGATGAAATCAAATATATTTCAAAAATAGATCTTGCATCGGCCTTTCATCAATGCTTAATAACACCAAGTGATCGACACAAAACGGCTTTCACTGTAAATTCAACTCGATATGAGTTTAACCGAGTGCCTTTTGGGCTCCAAAGTAGTCCAGCTTTTTTCAGTCGAGTTATCAATTCAGTTTTGTACGATTTACTTGGATGTAATGTACTTGCTTATATGGATGATATTATCGTATATTCACGAAATAAAGAAACTCATTTAGAAAGGATTGAGGCAGTATTGCAGAAATTGTCTGAAGCCAACCTCAAAATAAAATTGACTAAATGCAAATTTTTTGCAAAAGAAATCAAATTCTTGGGCTATAAAGTCAGCTCCGATGGGTTAACAATGGACGAGTCTAGAATCGAATCATTAAACGCAATGCCATACCCAACTTCTAAGAAGGAAGTTCAAGCTTTCCTAGGAGCTTGTAACTATTTTAGAACCTTTGTGAGAGGTTTCGCCCATCAGGCAGAACCATTGTACCTTTTACTACGGAAGGGGGTAAAATTTAAATGGGGTAAAGAACAAAGTGAAGCAGTAGATAAACTTAAAGAAATGCTCACTACTAGTCCGGTTTTGAAAATCCCGGACTACTCTAAACCGTTCCATTTGTATTGTGATGCAAGCCTATCGGGGATAGCTTCATGCCTTATGCAAGAATACGATAATATCCTCCACCCCATATCTTATATCTCGAAAAGCTTAAATCCGGCTCAGAGGAACTATAGCGCAACTAAGCGCGAGTTCCTAGCATTGATTTTTGCTTTAGAGACATATAGAAATATCATACTCAGCTATCCAGTGTCAGTATATACTGACCACATGCCTCTTCTTGGTATTCTGAAAAAGAATACCAAAGATAGTTGCATAAATAGATGGTCTATGTTAGCTCAGGAGTATGCCATTCAACTCTTCTACTTGCCAGGTAAGTCCAATTTATTTGCAGACTCCCTCTCTAGGTTATCTAAAGTCGAGGAGAACTGTACTGACGTAACGGAGGAACTGGAAGAAAAATTGGTGAGTAGAATAAATAAGATAGAACAGACACAGGAGAACCCGGAATTAACCGAAGGGTTATCATCGCTACTTCCGGTGAAAACTCCATTCAGTGAGGAAGAACTGAGGAATCACCAGGAAAAGGACGAAGGTTGCATAGAAATCAAGAGAAAAGAAAGTTAATAACAGACTCTATAGTTTGTAAATATTACATACAAATGTATGAAACATTATGATAGTAGATGAAAATCAAGTTCTCCTAACGTTCTTCCTAATGGATGTTGCATGTTGGTTATTATAGGGTCAAGATACTATAGAGCTAAGAGTTGTGAGTGACACACCAGTCTGAAAAGTACAACATGATTAGAAGATTAATTCTGCGCCCAAGTCATATTTTATTCATATGTTCCCATGTTATTTCACTTATTTGCTGTGCAAAAATCCCAATTTATGTAAAAAATCCTGGGTCTGTTGAGCTATACTTCTCAAACTGGGTTGTGAGTGGCAGAGGCGTCTGTGACACAGGATCTGCTGTAAGCCTATAGGATTTATGAATCATGACATATAATCATATTTGCTTGTTGTCTGGATAAGAGGAATCCAGACACAGGCAGACTGTATTCCAGTCTGTATTTGGTGCATAAAATCCTACTGACTTTTTCAAAAAGCTGAAAAAAAAAATTATCCACCGGAAATTAATGGCTAAAAATCCACCGACTTTGTCAGAATATTAGTTTAAAAGGGGAAAAAATTCCACCAACTTGTTGGTGGAATTTTTCTCTTTTTAAATAATATTCTAGCCCATGTATAAGAGTATGTCAGTTGAAGCCAATTAATTGGCTTAGATTTGAAATGGTCAAATCTCAGATATGTCTAATTGGCTTTAAATTTTGAATTAATTCTTAAGTTCCCATGTTAATTTTGGCTTGAAATCTTCAAAAAATGAGCCAAATTGGCTTGACTCAGATTTTGTGTGAAATTTTGGCTTAAAATTGGCTTACAATTTTCCAGCCTCTGAAACATCGATTCTAAGCTATTTATTCTCAAGTTACCATTAATGTTTGGTGGCTAAATAAGGAAAATGTTGGTGGATCAGCCAAATAAGGTGGTGGATTTTTTCAGCTTTTGGACAAGTCAATGAGTTTTAGAGCACCAAATACAGACTGGGGAGGAACTTGACCCAGTCTGCAAAAAGTAAAGGTGTCAAATGACTCAAATGTGTCTCCAAGATTTTCAAATCTGTCTCAAAAAGCCAAAATGACCAGCAAGTCTGTATTTGATAAATTGATGCATAAAATCCCACAGACTATTTCAAAAAGCTGAAAAAATCCACCATAAATTTCCACTAATTTGGCTGATCCACCAACATTTAAACCATTTTTCCATCGAAAATTAATGGTAACATAGGAATAAATAGCTAGCTAAAAATCCACCGACTTTGCAAATATATTATTTTCAAAGAGAAAAAATTCCACCGACATGTCGGTGGAAATTAACATGAAATACAGACTGGTGACATGATGTGTGCAGTACAACAAACTAGCGGATACATTGAACTACTTCCATGATTGAACTACATTATCGGTTTCATAGATGATGGCACCAATATTTCATGTTACAAAAATCTAAAAGGCGGAAAAGCCTTGCGTGTTCTACAAACTTAATGTTATTCCTACCAAAAATTTAATTGCGCTAAATCTCGAAAACAAAGCATTTCCACAACAAATGGTATTCTTGAAAAACTTCTTAAAATGGCTCCTTTTACCTATGTTAAGTGTCAAAATATCGAAAATAGGTGGGGGCACAAATTTACCAATTCATGTAAAAAGTTTATAATAAATTTTTCTCCAAATTAATAAAAAAATAAAATTATCATATAAGCCTACCTAAATTCTTCCAAAACAACATTGCATCATAGGAGAAAGCTATACCTATATTTCTTGCATTAGCACTTGAATGGCTCTAATTTATTGTCACAAATTTGCCAGGTAGGTAGGTAAAATGGTGAGAAAGGGCAAACTTTATTAGCCTACCTCAACCAATACGTATCTAAAAGCTGAGAGGCGCACACCAGTACGGCGCACCACTGTACATTCTATTAGATAGGCAATTTGAATACAGATTAATGATAAATGGAGTGAATTTGATAGGAAATTGTCGTATCAAATTTATGTCTGACACCTGACGGTACCTGAATCCAATGTTTATACTACACAGTTTAATTAGGTATTTGATGGAGATGTTTAATTTGGAATAGAAAATAAAATTCATCATAGAAAACTATAATTATAATTTTATGGGGTAACTATTGTAAACTTTCAGTCTGAGATGTAAATAAAAACTTATCAGTTAGCCGTTAGGTAGATGTATCGGGGGGCGTGCCGCCCCCCGAACCCCCCTGCCAGGTCATTAAACAATCATGAAGTGTGCAGAACAACAAACTAGCGGATACAACAAACTACATAACAGTTTTTCACATTGAGGTCATTAATAGAAAGTACAGTGGTGCGCCGTATTGTAGTGCGCCGTAATGTGGTGCGCCGCTCAGCTTTTAGATACTTATGGCCTCAACCTGGGACTGATGAGTCGGTTTGAACAGCAATGAATGGTCAATTCCAAGTCTGCAAATTTAGAAGAGTACCTACCTACCTAGCTAGTTAGTTAGTTCTATTGTGCGATGGTTGTCAACTAGGTAACTCTAATTTTCATTTTGGTGAGATAGAGAGATCATAAACTTTGGGAAAGATGGCATGATCAGTAGAGAACATGCAGCCCCTGATGCCAAGAAGCATGCCTTTTTAAGATGTATTTGACTTTTAAGGTTGACTCGTTGAGTTGAAATTAGTTGGAGACTCACCCACAGTCCCACACAGAACATTGAAATTTCTGTGCTCATCCAATCCCCAGATATTGCCCATTCACCGGATTAGGCACTGTCCGGCGATTAGGCACTGTCCCGGGATTAGGCACTGTCCGGTAATTAGGCAGTGTCCGATGATTGGACAGATTGCACTGAGCGATGATTGGACAGTGTCTGAGGATTGGGCACTGTCCGATGATTGGACAGTGTCTGGTAATTGGACAGTTTCTGGTGATTAGGCAGTGTCCGGAGATTAGGCACTCAGTAGTCCGACGACCCACTAGTCCGACACCCCACTTGTCTGACACTTTTGTACTTTATTACTGATTTAAAATAAAAAAATATGTATATCGGGAGGCGTGCCGCCCCTCCAAACCCCTTTGCCAGGTCATTTAACAATCGTGAAGTGTGCAGTACAACAAACTAGCGGATACAACAAACTACATTAAATGATGAAATCAAACAACGGATTGCATCATAAATTAATATTAAAAATAAATTAAAATAAAAGAGTAATATGACATTTAAAAATGAAAGAAATTAAAAATTATTTTATTATTCAGATTAGTTACAAATTTAGTATACCTATTTAATCATATTTTTTATTATAATCAAAAAATAAAACAAAAATAACACAGAAAGATGTAACTGTCAGACATATTGGGGGCGTCGGACTAATGGAGCTTCGGACTAGTGGGGCGTCGTGCTAATGGGGCGTCGGACTAATGGCACTACCCCGGTGATTGGACAGTGTCTGGTTATTTATGCAGTGTCTGGTGATTGGATACTATCAGGTGATTGGGAAGTGTCTGGTGATTGAGTACTGCCTGGTTATTGGGCAGTGTATGTTGATTAGGCAGTGTCCGGTGATTAGGCAGTGTGTGGTGATTGGATACTGTCTGGTGATTGGGCAGTGTCTGGTGATTGAGTACTGCCTGGTTATTGGGCAGTGTATATTGATTAGGCAGTGTCCGGTGATTAGGCAGTGTGTGGTGATTGGGCAGTTTCTGGTGATTGGGCAGTGTATGGTGATTGGGCAATGTCATGTGATTGGGTAGTGTGTGGTGATTGGGCAGTGTATGGTGATTAGGCAATGTCATGTGATTGGATAGTGTTCGATGGAGAAGAAGAATTATGATAACCCACGATTTGATTGTAAATTTTATAAAGATCTTCAATCATATTAATTAATACCTAAAATTTATCACTTGTGAAATAACTGAAATTGACTTGGAAGAATAATTAAGAATAGGTATATAGTCAAGAATAGCAATATATGATTGATAGGATTCATACTCGGTTTATTATGCATTTGGATGTCTCAATCCCATACCTTATATACTAGAAGTTTCACCGCCGAGTTTTCACTGCTCTGTTTCCGCTTGAAATTCAAAGTATACTAAGCGGTGAAAACGCGGTATATCCGCCGCGGTAGAAACGCTTTGCAAACTATACTGGGCAGTGCAGTCTATACAGGGTGTCCCCCAAAAAATGATATCCAAATTTCAAAGGCTGTAATTCAAAAACTATTAAACTTGCAACAAATTGGAAAAATACATTTTGTTTCTCAATATTTGTTCTATCTCTGTACAAAATATTCGATGAATCGATTCAATGGTTTTCTTTTAGCTGTATTTTTGGTGACCGATACCAAAAACCTGCTTGCGCACTTTCAGTAAAACACTTATTTCACAGTTCGAATTGTTCAAGAAGCACTTACAGAAAATTTGCAAATCATTGCAATAAAAATTGGATTAGATGATACTAAATCTACATTTAACAGATTTGTAACCTTAAATTTGAAGTGACATCCTTACAAGATGTACTTGCGAAACAAACACCTAAATACCGATCTTCCTCGGCTCTGAATTTTGCTCATTGGTTTTAGCAAAGAAATGTCCTGTTTGTGGACGATAATGTGGTTGGTGATGAGACCACTTTTCATTTGAATGGTAAAATAAATTATCATAACGTTCACACATATTCACCGAAGAACCAACTTTCTACTTTCAACTTTGACGTAAGAATTTCGTGATAGAAAGTCTGTGTGTGGATTGGACTTCGGTACCAATGGCCGACTTGGCCGTATCGTCTGTCCTTATTTTTCCAAAAAATAATTTAAATGGAGATAGATACTTTGATCTAATAAATGATAGAATCGTTCCAAGACTTCGAAAAATACATTGAAACAGAATCAATCGAACCTGGTTGGTTCAAGATGGGTTCAAAACTGTTGCTTTGGCCTGTGAGGAAAAACTAAATGAGTTAAACTATTCGGCAATACGCATTATCGTATCGAATGACCCACCAGATCGCCTGAAACGATTAATTGACTGTTTATTTTTCGGTTGCATATTAATAAACGCCTTTTATTGTTATTATAACGAGTTTTTAACAAACAATATTAATAAACTGTTGAAAGTTATTAAAAACATGGTTTTAATATACTAAAATTCGAAGTTAAACCAAATGTGCGCAAACTGGTTTTTGGTATCGGTCCGTAAAATACTGTGAAAAGAAAACGGTAGGATATATTCATCTAAAATTTTGTACAGGTATGGAATAAATGTTGATAAACAAAATTTGATTTTCATATTCTTTTTTAAGTTTAATAGTTTTTGAATTACAGCCAGCTATTGAAATTTGGGTATCGTTTTTTTGGGACACCCTGTATACGGCGTTTTCTATCATTTTTTTTCTCTTTATTATATTTATTATCCAGAAATAATAATTCCAGAGCAATATATCCTTCTCAGTGGAATGTTTTGTTTTTGGCGTGAACTGTGATCAATAAAACCAAACATATTCAAATTATAGAACACTGAATTTTAATATGAGATAATATATGAATGTATTGAAACAATGAAGTAATATGAATATTTCATAAATATTTAATTTTCACATTACCTAATAATAACATCAGAAATAATGCAAATACCGAGATGTATAAGTAAGAATGATTGATACCACGTTAATTTACCAGCAGTTGCTTGATATTTGAAAGTAGAAACGTTACCACCGCCTACTGCCGAAAGCCAAGGCGGTAGAAGCGCTAGTGCAGTATGCAAATTTGCTTCCCATCCATTTAACCATTATTAATTGAAGAAACGTACACAGGACAGTGAAAACGCGGCGGTGAAACTGCTAGTATAGTATGGGCCTCAGATTGTTTTAGTGTAAATATCCAACATACGACAGTTGGCCATAAAATAGATTATTTAGTTCAGGTTTCTTTATTACTGACGATGAATAAATTTATTCGAAAAGTTTAAAACTTAAAAAAAATTCAACGTAGAGTTTGAATTTTTTCATGAAAATATGAACATCCGTTGTGAATAAATATTTTCAATCAAAATCCCCTCCTATTTGACCAACAGTCTCCTCATATTTGACTATCAGTCTCCTCATAATTAACCAACAGTCCCCTCATAATTAACCAACAGTCCCCTCATAATTAACCAACAGTCCCCTCATAATTAACCAACAGTCTCCTCATATTTGACTAACAGTCTCCTCATATTTAACCAACAGACTCCTCATATTTAACCAACAGTCTCCTCATATTTGACCAACAGTCCCCTCATGTTTGAAAAACAGTCCCCTCATATTTGAAAAACAGTCCCCTCATATTTGCCCAATAGTCCCCTCATATTTAACCAACAGTCCCCTCATATTTGAAAAACAGTCCCCTCATATTTGACCAACAGTCCCCTCACATTTGAAAAACAGTCCCCTCATATTTAACCAACAGTCCCCTCATATTTGACCAACAGTCCCCTCATGTTTGAAAAACAGTCCCCTCATATTTGCCCAACAGTCCCCTCATATTTAACCAACAGTCCCCTCATATTTGAAAAACAGTCCCCTCATATTTGCCCAACAGTCCCCTCATATTTAACCAACAGTCCCCTCATATTTGAAAAACAGTCCCCTCATATTTGACCAACAGTCCCCTCATATTTAACCAACAGTCCCCTCATATTTAACCAACAGTCCCCTCATATTTGACCAACAGTCCCCTCATGTTTGAAAAACAGTCCCCTCATATTTGCCCAACAGTCCCCTCATATTTAACCAACAGTCCCCTCATATTTGAAAAACAGTCCCCTCATATTTGACCAACAGTCCCCTCATATTTAACCAACAGTCCCCTCATATTTGAAAAACATTCCCCTCATATTTGACCAACAGTCTCCTCATATTTAACCAACAGTCTCCTCATATTTAACCAACAGTCCCCTCATATTTGACCAACAGTACCCTCACATTTGATCAACAGTCCCCTCACATTTGATCAACAGTCCCCTCATATTTAACCAACAGTCTCCTCACATTTGACCAAAAGTCCCCTCATATTTGACCAACAGTCCCCTCATATTTGAAAAACAGTCCCCTCATATTTGACTAACAGTCCCCTCATATTTGACTAACAGTCCCGTCATATTTGAAAAAACAGTCCCCTCATATTTGACTAACAGTCCCCTCATATTTGACTAACAGTCCCCTCATATTTGACTAACAGTCCCCTCATATTTGAAAAACAGTCCCCTCATATTTGACTAACAGTCCCCTCATATTTGACTAACAGTCCCCTCATATTTGACTAACAGTCCCCTCATATTTGACTAACAGTCCCCTCATATTTGACTAACAGTCCCCTCATATTTGAAAAACAGTCCCCTCATATTTGACTAACAGTCCCCTCATATTTGACTAACAGTCCCCTCATATTTGACTAACAGTCCCCTCATATTTGACTAACAGTCCCCTCATATTTGACCAACAGTCCCCTCACATTTGACCAACAGTCCCCTCACATTTGATCAACAGTCCCCTCATATTTGACCAACAGCCCCCTCACATTTGACCAACAGTACCCTCACATTTGATCAACAGTCCCCTCACATTTGATCAACAGTCCCCTCATATTTAACCAACAGTCTCCTCACATTTGACCAACAGTCCCCTCATATTTGACCAACAGTCCCCTCATATTTGAAAAACAGTCCCCTCATATTTGACTAACAGTCCCCTCATATTTGACTAACAGTCCCCTCATATTTGAAAAACAGTCCCCTCATATTTGACTAACAGTCCCCTCATATTTGAAAAAACAGTCCCCTCATATTTGACTAACAGTCCCCTCATATTTGACTAACAGTCCCCTCGTATTTGACTAACAGTCCCCTCATATTTGACTAACAGTCCCCTCATATTTGAAAAACAGTCCCCTCATATTTGACTAACAGTCCCCTCATATTTGACTAACAGTCCCCTCATATTTGACTAACAGTCCTCTCATATTTGACTAACAGTCCCCTCATATTTGAAAAACAGTCCCCTCATATTTGACTAACAGTCCCCTCATATTTGACTAACAGTCCCCTCATATTTGAAAAACAGTCCCCTCATATTTGACTAACAGTCCCCTCATATTTGCCCAACAGTCTCAGAACGATACGGGATTATTAACAAGTTGACATATTAATAATATAAATAATAACAAAGTTTTACAATTTTCCCAAGCGTCAGCAAACCATAACAGTTCTACCAATATATTGTTCACTGCTCTAATTCCTATTCTATTGTTTCAACGGATTAATTATTTCTTACTTCAAATGTTATGTTTTGCGGTAGAAGTGTACTGGGTGACTGTATACGTGCATAGGTATAAATTACACCTCACATTGATGGTCCTTTAGGTTTATCCGGTTCTATAGACAACCCCCCCCCCCTCCTCCTTATCCAGTCCACTCTTCTAGCCCATATAGTTGCATAATATATAGTAACATTATTTACCTCCTAGTACAACATGTACTCAATGACTTGCAAAACAATTTTATGTGCATACCATGTGTCCAAATGGGTACCATATATATTACATGCAGTCTTACATGGCAATTTGGTAAATTACGTGTGGTTAACATATGCTGTAAGTATGGTAATTCAATTCGCCATGTTGCTATGAATGTGAAAAATTACTTTGGTAAACACCTGTCATAAGTATGGTATTTGACATATGGATATGATTTGGACGAGGTCAATACAATATAATATATGCAATCTCTATTTGATATGGTTTTAAAATGGAATAACCACAAATTCATACCATAGCGCCACATTAAAACCATATTTTAACCATGTGTATGCAATATGGAGTTGTTTGCAGCGAAGTAGCTACTCTTCCCATGTTATTTACCAGCGCAAAAATGAAACATTTAGCATGTCGGTGCGTAATAATGTATAACAGATTATTTTCTAGCCGTGCCAGAGGTATAGTGGCATGTGACGACTAATGACAACTTTTTTGTTCATTTGTTTTTTTAGTAAATATTAAAAAAAAATCATGAGTTCTTAACATCTTTGTAATAGACTCTAGAGTAATATTTAAGTATATGATAGGTATTTGGCTGAGCGGTGATGTTCTTAAAAGATACACATATCTTCTATACAGTACAAACAATATGTACAGTAGTGACAATAGAGATAATTTATGTACGTGACGTCATCACGTCAACACTGTAAGATCAAATTTAAAGTAATTGACGTGTGTAAATCTAGTCAAACTCTTCAGCTATTGTTATTGTATAAAATATAATGAGTTAATGAAACTGCTAAGCATCTACTGAAACATTTTACTGTATTACCTTATGACGTCACGTTCAGAAAAGACTCCATTGTCACTACTGTGTATATTTGTTTTTTGTGCGTCACGTGGCTCTCTGCAGCCAATCAGATTCAGTGGCACTAAAGAATTTGTTGAGTGAGGTTATGGATGTTCTCTCCGTCAATCGCATGTAAAGGATCTCATTGACGGCTCTTGCGGATTATAATTATGGATAACCTTTCTTCAGGTTAGTGCAGTGACTATTTGGTCTAAGGCTTATGTAGTAACCAAGTAAACTTTAAGTGCCTGAGAAATATACGTATGTGTAGCTGTATATACGGTGATAAGACTGTATGAGAGATGCACATATATAATCAATGTATTATTACACAGCAAATGTGTTTATTACACAGAGAATCACTGCTATCTCAACAGTGACTTTGATATATTGTGAAATTCACCTTTCCTACTTTAGTTAGCCCTAAGGTATCATCACACAGTGTGGCTCTACTTTATTATGTAACAAACTAATGTTTTGTTGTACACTGTAATTTACTTCTTTTTAACATGTCAATATTCATACAAATAATTACTATAGTCTATTTGATAGCATAAGTTACTAGGCTAGTAGCCTAATTCATGTTCATTTATTACATTTACTTTGCGTAATATTTCAATATTATATAATTAATACCTACCTAATTCCTAGGAGTGAAGGCTAACACCTTAATGCTCAAAGGACCAGTCAATTAAAAAATAAAATCAAGAGAAGTTATTGTTTCTAAATTATAATATATCACTGAATTAAACTCTTCTGAAATATAAATGTTGAGTGAAAATAATAAAAAAAATCCTCTCAGTTTACTAATGAAAGTGGTTTATTATATATATATATAGTTTATAACAGGTATGTACTTAACAAGCATTATCAATTAAAAGTTTTTTTTGCTATTGATAAAAACTTTAAAATCAAATATAATAATATAACGAAATATGGCTTCGGAAAGACAGACAGTTCATTATTGTAGTTCTGATAACATTTTGTATCTCTTACATTACGTTTGGTATCGTAAAGTTATGAACAAAATAAACACGTGTATGAGATATATATTCTTGTTGTCGAATAACCACAGCGATCCTGAGGTATCAAAGAGATCTTTGCCTTAGTCTTGCAAAGCAATATACCTAGTGGAGTAGAATGAACTGTGTATGGCTATTGTAACTAACATTATATATAATATTATATCGGGTTTAAATTTTAATTAACACTTTATATATATTGTGCGTAAAGCTATCATTTAAATATCGATTAATATAAATCAGTTCAAATTGATTTAAGAATTAAAAACGATTTTATGCTAGTAGTTTTTACGTTAGGGAATTGGTTTATTGAATATTTCAAGACTGAGCTCCTAAATACCATGTCATACCTAAAATGAAACTATGAACATTACACTGGTTGAGAGTTAAGGCTACTTCTCACATGACAATGATCCGTCCGGGACGTCACCGGTCAGTGATTTTTATCCCTGAAATGAGAATGACGGAGACGGACCGGTCCGGTGACGTCCCGTACGTCTGAAATCCGTCACTCTTCTCTCAGTGATTCAGTGTCCGTGAAAAAATATATCGTTACTTTAATTTCAACGGACATATTCACACAGTACCGGCTACTCTCAGTGATAAAAAATCACTGACCGGTGACGTCCCGGGATAAAATATATTTTCATTGTATTTCTATTTCAATAATCACACGTTTGTAAGGTTAATTCAATTGAATTAAAAGATTAGAGATGCCAAATGAAGCCCTGATTGAAATTCAGTTATTCGATACACCATGTGACTTCCTCCTAAAACAATGAATGAAAATATTGGTAATAAGTGATTTGGAGATGGGTAGGTAAGTTTAAAATTATAGGTAGGTTCCACATTTTTGATAATATAAGAAAAGATGGTTCTATGTATATTCCACCCTGGCATATTTCACCCCAGTATATTCCACCCCAGGTATATTCCACCCCAGTGAACAATTAATTCACTTTAGTAGGGGGTTAAACGTCTACTTCGGAGGCAAAGGCTATATCACGGAAGTCAGAAAGAAATTTAATATAAAGCACTAGAAGAAGCAGTCAGAAAGGAAATTGGCTCCGTGATCAAAATCACCTCATCTGTCGCTGAAAAATCTCATGCATGCAGAACAGCTACTCAGTGAATGCAGTCACTTACCTAGGAATGTGACAACAAAAGACTCAAACATGGGTTGCTGATCTCATCGATGGAAGAGGAAGATAAAGAGTTGATAGTAAGTGAAGCCAATGAGCCTAACCAAAACGAAATCTAAGACTTTGAAGTTGAAGAGCATATCGTTATTATACTTAGAAGTTTAACGTCTGTTTCGGAACCAAAAGTCATATAGCGGACGAAAAGAAGGAAATTAAATGTAAGTGACTGAAAGGAGCTGTCAGAAAGGGAATTGGCTCCATGATCCAAGTCACCTACCACCTATTATTGACAGATGAAGCCTACGAGCCTATCACAGACATAATCTAAGACTTCATAGTTGAAGAGCATAACCCTAGCGGTATACTCTAAAACTGCAAGTAGCGGTTAAAGAATGATAAACATGGAAAAAAAAAAACATATTCCAAATTACGACAGTTTGATGACCCAGGGACGCCAACCCCTTTCTCTTTGATTCACCAAAAACGGTTTCAGAATAGATTAAACTGATAAAGTGCGTTCACACCTTTCTTTCTGCTGTTCTATCACATGTGTTGTGAAACATAAACAGTTTGTGATTTATCAACAAAAGTGTAAATTTAATATAAAGAAAATGCTAGTTACATAGTATCATACAAATTATCAATAAATGAGTAATATCAAGAACTAACCAAACCTAACCCGTAAAGTAGGGTGGAATATGCTAGGGTGGAATATACCGGTCACCGAGAAGATAAATAGTTTAACATTTCATTTCGTTATTTTAATTAGTATCCATTATAATATCGTAAAAGTATTGAAATTGGATACCATTGTGGAACCGGTCGATAGATCGGAACTCACCCTACAGGTTTTCTTTTCTAATGATTTACACACTTTCATAATTAGTGTTACAGATTGGAAAGTTTATAAAGAATATGTCAAAAATGAGTCACATGTGTCGAAAGTCACATAAGTGACAAAAGTCACGAAGTGAAAAAAGTCACAAAGTGAAAAAAGTCACAAAGTGACAAAAGTCACAAATGTGTAAAAAGTCATAGTTTGGCCCCATAAGTATATTAATTTTTACTTATTGACTTGGTTAATGACGAGATGCTGCATTTTAACATAGAATTTGTTATTGTTTTGAGTTTTAAGCTTATAGGTGCGGACAAAGTTTTGGAAAAATTTTGACATTCAATTTATTGACAGTGGGCTAAGTTTTCATTTGTTTAGTTTAATTTAGCTTTTATACCAACTACGAGTAATGTCCATGCAACCATTACTGAGCTCTATTGCTTGGGCGTGCCAAACTTGGGATATTGAAGCTTTTTAACTGCATATACGTGATTGCAATGGTGATTAATGCTAAGTAATACAATATAAGATATCTGTTATACATATTGAATCAATCCAACCATCATAAAAACACAAGAAACACGTAGTCATTCCATTTTAAAACTATATCAAATGAAGATTATATACATATTTAATTAACCACATCATTTCCTTGTAACAGGTGTAATTTACCATATTCATAGCAACATGTCAAATACCATACTTATAACATCATATGCTAACCATATGTAATTCATCATATTTCCATGGAAAACCACATGTAATAGATATGGTATCCATTTTCTAAGGGTATACATTGATTTTTTGATGGTTAAAGTGCCGAGATCGACTGCTTACTAGATTGTTACAAGGTTTTAAGAACCCAAAAGTACTGAAGATCGCCCTCAAAGTGAAAGACCGCGATCTTCTCGGAAGCCGAAAGTCGTAAATACTGCCAGAGAATCCATGAGGAGAATGGCCCGCGTCATGAATGTGAATGAGTATTGTGAAGGCAGATTTAAGACCTTGAAAGAGAAAGGAATTAGCTCGAGTAAAGATTCTTCTAAACCAGTTCAAGGCAGGTACGGACACGCACGAAATCATTTTCATTGATGAAAAATGTTCACTGTCGGAGCAAGCAGACCTTCCTGACTCGATGAGAACGTGTCTAAGGCTTCAGAACCTTCTTCCGTAATGATGTGGGCTGCCATATCAGAACATGCAAGTCTCCCCTTATTTTTGTTCCAAAAGGTGCAAAATTGAACACAAATTACTATTTTACACACAAAGACTGACTATTCTGACTCCTGTATTTCAAGAAGCCCAAAAATACTTTAAAAACAAGCCGTTCACTTCCCAACAAGGACTCGCACGGTCAAAACAGTCAGAGAAAATCCAGAAATGGTGTCAGGGTTTGGCCGCCTCATAACCAGATCTGAACCTGATAAACTATTTTGTTAAATATCTTTTGGGAGCAGATGCCTGTGCTTCTTCTCATATATCAATTAAAGCGTGTCCGGAAATTTCGCAGTAAGAAAATGCACCGAACGGAACTTTCGCCGTAAATTTGGAAAAAAACACTATACGTTATAAATATATTGAGATATAGCGCTCCTAAGGTTAGGTTAGTGGTCTGGTTGGGGTACTATAAAATTGTTCTTCCTTATTTTGCTGAAAAATTGTCGAATTTAAGCGGCCGAGAGTTTGTTTTGCTGACTTAAGCGTGGAATTCTGGCCAGAGGTGAAGATATTAAATGAAATTTTGTATGGCAGTTCAGCAAATTAATGTTCTGAAATAATTTACAGCTTTATCATTTTTATCATCTATTTTCAGAAATATCACCTTTTAAAGTTGCCGATGGACTTTGTCCGCACCCTGTATTTGCAAGAAAATGTTTACAGAAAGGGATCATTCTGTATTAATTGCACAGATTTTTAACAAAGTTCTCCGTAATTTACGAAAAAAGTCAGTAAAAAATCTCCCTAATATTTTCCTGATCTTCTCTCTGTCTGGTAAGAGAAAGTTGACCTCTGTTGTGTGTACTCAAACTGTATCAGATTCCATTTTGTATGAACTTATTTCAGAAACCATTATATTGGTTGCTAGAAATATGTCACCCATTAACATTTAAGATACGATATAATTACATGACTAAAATAATTGTCAGAATAACAAAATCTTTAATAAAGAAAATCCGGATAACAGAAAAAAATGGCTCTAGGTCCTTTCGCACATTCGCCGAAGAAATGACAATTATTTACCTAAATAAGGTATACTTATTTTACTGTAAAAAACAGTAAAGTATACATTTTGTCACTATCACCCCCCCCCCCCAACAGGACCGCTAATCTAACCTTAGGTGGATAATCACTTGCGGCAAAAGTGATTTCGGCGAAAGGGCCGGTCACCAGAAAAAATACGGGTAACAAAAAAAAATACGGGATACAAGAATTCGGGATTTCAAAAATATCCGAATCTTTTTCCCGCATAATTAATTTAAAAAAATATAGTTCATAATTTTTAACGGGTTACTAGAAAAATCTTTATAACCGAAATCCAAAAAATAACAAATCTGGATAACAAAACAAATCGAATTTAAAAAAAGAATCAAGATTACAAAAAAAAAAAATCCGAATAGTAAAAAAAAGTCCTGATAAATATAGAAATAACAAAAAATTATAGTCTGTCAATTTTCACGGATTTCTTTGTTTAAATTTAAAAATACTGTAGCTACGTTGTAGATTTATAATGAGATTGTCCAGTTGTGTTGCCTCCCTCCCTTTTCTGATATATATTATAAAATAGTTATACCTTATTTTTCTAAAAAAAAATTTCGGCGAAAGGACCTGGAACCATATTTGACGGGTAGCTCACTAGTAATTCATAACTACCTAATTTCCTCAAAACAGTTATTTTATTCATTGTTATTCAATATTTTTGTGAGTTTTCATCCTCTTTTTTATAATCGGCTGATTTCATTTGCCGCATACTTGGGAAATCTATGCATCACTGTCAAATTGCTACTGTGAGTTGCAGCATCACGCACTAAATAATGCAATTGGTCAATACTTACTTCGGCAAACGAATATCTATATCCTGAAATCAAACCATTTATATGGTCGAAACTACTCAATTGAATGAGTCTGAGTCAAGAGTAGAAGTAGGCAAAGGACATGGATGGACACTGTATCACCATCTGAGGACCAAACATTGAAATAACCGTTAGTTATTATACCTTCATTTCCAAAATGCTCTTCAATTTTGTTGGTATACTGTTAGAAGGTATTCGATTATTAAAAATTACTTATGAAAACTTATACGTATAATACTACCCATAAATATTACAAAATAGTACCAGATAGTGCTTGCAACTGCTTTACATTTCTTATCTATAAGATAAGGATAAGATAAGAAATTCAGCTAAAACAAATGGACACAATAACTATTATTATTTTACATCGTAAAGTTGTTTGAAATGATTATAACTATCTCAAAAGTTCTTGTAGAGGCAAAAATGAGTAAAAAGATATCATATCAGTGAGAATAAATCAAAAGAGGAGTATCCATATTTGCTCATTAGTTAAAATATATTTTGTATATTAGATGTAACGGTGCATCTGAACACCATGTCAGGTACTACTGCGGTAAATCTTTGTAAACAAACCGTGATCAGCTAGCTCCGATTAAATGGTAAATAATCTATTTAAATATAAATGTTGTAACAGAGGATTTAACTAGTTCTAAATTGTGATCAAAAAACATTCATTTATCAGGAAATCTTTATATTTAATCAGTAATATTTCAGATTTCAAATACGTACACAGCAGTTATACATATATAGAATAATAACTAAAATTGCATGCAGAAACTTCCATATTTTCATATATTTTTCGATTTGTAAGGTATATTATATATATATATATATGAGAGTTAATTCACTGAATTCAAAACTCTCTTATTTATTTTTAATTTAAAGATCTTAACTGACAAACCATAGACTATTTCTCAACTGACCTTGCAGCTGAACAATGAACATGTACTAGAGGTTCAAACATTTATACATACAATCAGACACACAGGGTGAGCTTTTAAAATGGCCAGTTTTAAAACGCATATTATTCGTACAATTTATTGATTAACGTGGAAAAGTAATATACCATTTTAAAGCTAAAACGAAGTGCTAAACATTCGAGTATTCTTTTTATGGTCGATGACGTGACTCTGTAGCGTGGCTTAATCAATTCAGTTGATTCCTTCTCTGATGTTTGCCTTGAGGTATTCAGTTGTGATGGATCTTTTCCTGTATACTTTGCTTTTCAAATAACCTCACACATAAAAATTAAGGGTGCCCATTCAATATCACTAAATTTTGTTATTGACTTGCCATGAAATCTAATCTTCAGAGCAGCCTTTGAAACTCGTGCTGTGTGGCCTATCTCTTTTTCTGATTCTAGCTAAGGACAAATAATCATTGATCATTTTTAAAAACGTTTTTGATTAACAGTGAGTGCAAGTCTAGCCAGATCTTCAGAGATAGGGTTCCGTAACTGAGCACCAAACTGTGACCCGTTGAGAAACAACGTTTTGCTCTATCCGTACGGTTCTTAGTCTTCCAGTTGACTTTCGAAGTGAAATTTTGCCAGTTGTTTGGAAGTTTTTGAGTCATCGCTTAATAACTTTTTACAGAAGAAGCATTAGGGGTTCTAGGTGAATTGCTCGAATATTCAAATTGGTCACATGGATCGAATTTAAAAAAGTCAGTTAATCATGAAGTTGAATCACTTCAATTAGCTTCACCGATCCGCTCTAGTTTTTAATTAGTAATTAATAATTACTGTATTTCATTTTTTCCTCGCTATTTATTATTAATCATTGTGTTACTGTTTTTTATTTCTTACTCTTTCTGTTTTTCTTATTTTCATAGAACAGCAATTATTGTAGCAATTTTGAGCCCTAGATTTTTTGTTTTCTTTTCATCAGTCAATCAGTCCACTGGTCTCCGAATAGATGTTCTTAGGGCTAGGTTAGTGTTGCTATACAGGGTGTCCCAATAAAAATAGCTACCAAAATTTCAAGGGCTGTAATTCAAAAACTATTGAACTTACAACAAAATCGAAAATCACATTTTGTTTCTCAACATTTTTTCTATTTCCGTAGAAATTTTTTAGATGGATCGATCCAACTGTTTTCTTTAAGTTGTATTTATAGTGAACGATACCAAAAACCTGTTTGCGCACTTTTGTTTAACTTCGAATTTTAGGATATTAAAACCTTGTTGTTAATAACTTGCAACAGTTTAGTAACATTGTTTAGTTAAAAAAACGTTATTATAACAATAAAAAGAGTTTATTAAAATGTCACTGAAAAAAATCAAACTTATCCTCCAATTTTATCGTTTCAGACGATCTGGTGGGCCAATCGTCACGATGATTCAAGGCGATAATGCCTATTGCCGAAAATCTCATTTAGTTTTCCCTTACAGCAATAGTTCTGTGCCGAGGAGCAGCTTCCTGAACCCACCAGGTTCGATTAATTCTGTTTCTATGTGTTTCTCGAAGTCTTTGAACGATCCTGTAATATAATGGATCAAGGTATTCAACTCCATTTAAGTTTATTTTTAAAAAAGGACCGACTACACGGCCATTGCCACTAACTCCCATCCGCACAGATATAATTTCTCTCATGAAATTCCTACGTCAAAATTGAAAGTAGGACTTAGCTCTTCGGTGTATATGTACGAACGTTATGATAAATTATTTTGCCATCCAAATGAAAAGCGGTCTCATCGCCAATCACAATATCGTCCACAAACCGGACATTTCTTTGCAAATAACATTGAGCAAAATTCAGAAGCAAAGGAAAATCGGTATCGAGGTGTTTGTTTCGCTCGTGCATCTTGTAAGGATGTCATTTCAAATACCAAGTTACAATTTTGTTGAATGTAAATTTAGTAACATCTAACCACTTTTTACACCAGTGATTTGTAAATTGTCTGTAAGTGCTACTTTAACAATTCGAACTATGATATAAGTATTATACTGAAAGTGCGCAAACAGGTTTTTAGTGTCGGTCACTAAAAATACTGCTTAAAGAAAACGGTTTAATCGATTCATCTGAAAATTTTTGCAGAGATAAAAAACTTGGGTTATGGGAACTGACGGTACCAGGTGAGGTGGTTGTTTCCAAGACATTTAGCATAATCTCTGTTATTCTTGCCAATTGCTTTTTAAAATTTTCCCATTTTGGTACTCATTATCGTGTTGACTTTCCCTCTCCTTTTACAAAAAACAATTGATCATTCGATCAGTTATCGAAGTTCAATTAATCATTTTTTTTTGATTATCTGAGCGATCGATAATTCGAGCAATTGTTCATTCGATCAATTGTTTTCGGGCAATTTACCAGCTACAAGCATTAGGTGTGTCGCAGTAAAGAAACTGCGAAGATAAGTTATCCTTCTGTGATGAAATATGGTTTGAATTTAATGTTCTCATCGTGCTTTTCAACCAAGTAGTAGCATAGATACGATTGTATTTTCAGAAAACTACATTTCTCCTCTTTTAGTTTGTGTATAAATATGACTTTTTGAAGTTTCATTAACTGTATTGCTGATTTAAAACTGCCCATTTTTAATGCTCACTCTGTTATCTAGCCTCCCACTCTTTATTTCTGAAGATTTAGTCCATAGGGAGTTAAGAAGATTTCCAAATCTTTCTAAACTGCAATACAAAATTAGCCAAAAAGGAATTTCACAACGGGGAATTCCATATCACTTGTTTGATGTTAGAAGTGACTGTTGTTTGCACTTTTTTTTTTTTTTGATTCAATAACTAACCACATGATTTTATTCCAACAGCGAAGTTTGGGAACTCAAAGAAAGAATTCGTAGAAGATATTCAACATTCACCACTAAGTATAAAGTCCAGCCCACCACAATTCGAACAGTTTTCGAAGCTAGGGAAGGAGAGTCCCTCGGATTATGGAATGTCCTCTACTTTCCTCGGATCGAATTTGTGGGAATATACTCTGCCTTTCGAGCCAGACTTCAACAATTCGGTATGTTATATTTGATGAAGTTTATTAATTCAGTGAAATGACAACAATTTCCAATGTAACTTTTTACAGTAAGCAAACCAATCACTACGAATTCAAAAATACAGAACTTCATTTTTTCAAACTATAAATTAGTCACCTTAAAAACATTCTCAAGATGTTCCATTGATGCTGAACGTTAGGTGAATAGTGTTAGTGTTACTTGGTTTCCTATAAATTCTTTCAGATGATCTGACTATACGTTAGCTGTCAGAATGTTATAAGTGAATGATGTCTCTATATTACTAAATGTATTCTGATTGGCGTACTTCCTTATATTGCTAACGGAGTCTTTACTACTTGCACAACTTTGTAACTCAATTCTAAAAGTATATTGATGCAATACCTGATTTACTAAAACAATTATTTTGCTTTCTTCCAGTTGGATTACTTGCAGCTACAGAATATTCTCGATGAAAATGAAGGGTTAGGAGACTTTCAGTCTCTTTTGGATAATCCGTCAGATAAAAGTAATAATTCGACAGTAACGCCTAAACAATCGACAGCATCAACTGTTCCACCTAATTCCAACTTATTTGCTTCTGAATCTACCTTGAATAACTTCAACTCGTGCAACTGTGATTCTAATTCGTCGAATTGTTTCACAAATCACGACCAGGCTTCTGCTCTATCGACGCCTATTCACGTTTTCGCTCCATTGGCAGATTTACAGGACTCATCCAGGGACTCTTCTAATTTCAGTGGATTTGAGAAACTGATACACGATAGAACAGACTCTCCATTTCCAGCCAATGCGAAGCGCCAAGAAGAGAATTTGATACATGTCCCAAAAATTAAAGATTTACTTGAGAGAAATGAATTGTCTGAACAACAAAGCGAAGATCTTTTTCCACAACCCTCATCATCATCATCTTCAAATGAAAAAAATGAAAAATCAGATTCAAAGAAAATCAAAGATCCCACAGAAAAGAAATATAAGTCAAAGGCTCCCAAAATAAAGATCGATGAAAATTCTAAAGGTTCAAATAAAAGAAAGACGTCCAATGGCCGCAAGCGTTCCAATAAAACATCAGACGAAAGCTCAAATGCTCTTGAAGATTCCCCTCCAAAGAAGGAGAAGAAGGCAAGAAATACTCGCAAACCGAATAAAAGGACATCGTTATCTTCATCTTACTCGAGCGGAGATGAATATTATGAAGGTATGGAATATAATTGAATATTCAATACATTGAGCCTCCATTAAATATATTATCTGAACTCAAAATAGTTTGTTATATTAATTGCTGTAACGAGTTATCAAGTATAACACTCAATAATTATTTGTATAATTTTATTTTTTAGACATTAATTCTGAATGGACGGTGCATTTATATTGTTCATGAATATTAAATTGTAGCTAGAAATGTAGCATTAGCTTTTCTTACAATATTCCCTGTACATTGCTCATGGAACACATAATATTGTTTCAATTTTCCCTCTACTTCCACATGGAACATATAATATTGTTACACTATACCCTGTACATGACACATAATATTGTTACACTATACCCTGTACATGACACATAATATTGTTACACTATACCCTGTACATGACACATAATATTGTTACACTATACCCTGTACATGACACATAATATTGTTCCAATGTTCCCTGTACATGACACATGGGTCACATAATATTGTTCCAATGTTCCCTGTACATGACACATGGAACACATAATATTGTTACACTATTCCTTGTAGCTACATGACACATGGAACACATAATATTGTTCCAATGTTCCCTCCAGATGATTTGTTCACACCCAAAACCAAGAAAGATTCGTCAAGTCGCAAAATTCCTTATAATGACGAAATAATGCTTGGCAGTATGGATGAAGATGATGACGAGTATTTAGGTGGATAATTTTGGAAGCATATTCACTTAATCAATTTATCTGAAATATTTGGAAAGCATATTCTGGTTATTTTTCTTAGTTATATTTGAAGAGTTTGGTTCCAAAACGCTATAAATCCATTTTGATCAATTTGAGTTAAAATGTGTTTTCTTTACCAAGAAAGTACAAAGATGAAAACCACTATTTTCTGTTTCAATCATTCACATAGCATATTGAGGTTATAATAACATAAACAATTCAAATCCACAATACCGACGAAATACAATATTGATTTAGGTGGAAACTCATTTTTTTCAAAAGTGGCGTTTATCGCGTTTTGGAACCAAACTCTTCATTTATATCTAATGTTATTTATTCTAAAACTGCAGATTCCATAGGTCCATAGGACATAATTCTCTCTGAAATAGCTAATTGCGAATAATAATCCTAACCACATATGTAACTTATCTTCCTCTTTTTCTTCAAGAATAATCACTATCTCTACCCAAATTACAGAGAAGACGTCGAGAAAATCTAAGAAGAGTTACCAATACAGACCAAGTATCACTGAGGTGGAAGACTTATCGGAGATACCTGGTGCTGATTTCAACCCTTGTGAGCAGACCATCATAGAGGACTACCTAAAGCCGCAACCTATCATAAAGAAGGGGAGGAAGAAGGTAAGAATCCATCAGCATTGTCAGTGACTGGTGACTTTGTTCATGGAGCCATTTTCCTTTCTGACTGCCTCTTTCAGTTCCTTTTATTTATTATCCTTTTAACGTCAGCGATACGGCCTTTGGTTTCAAAGTGGATGCTGAATTACCAAATAAATTAATCATTTTAGAAGTTCTTGGTGATCTATGTGAAAATGTCGCTATAGCAGTTGACTTCAATTCTTCACAGCAAACTTTATTTAACCCTTTCGTATATATTTTTTTATCAATTTATAAATGAATTTAAATATGTCTATTTTTTCCGCCAAAATGCGTCTGCATGGCTATGAAAGCGCTTAGCCGCAATTTTTCAAACACTAATTGCAATATTGCAAGCAAGTGTGGCGTTACTTGTCAAAAAAGGTGTGTTTTGTCTATCTTCAAAATGTTAGTAGCTATATTGGCGATATTTCTGGCTTATAGTCATTCTTTGGACTCATTTTAAAAAAGAAACAATAGAATTTTTCATTCTTATATATTATCTCCAATGACGTGAATTTTTTACGAGAATTTTGGCAATATGAATAAATTTTGTTACTGGGACTTATAAGACCCCCTTGTATTCTGTTGTATGAAGATATATATATCCCATCACTACATCAGTCATCATTTATGAATGGTTATTTTTTATTGTTCATCAGTTTGATTTTCAATAAACACATACTAATTATTCAATCCTAAGGGATATATACGTCCCATATCATTGTTCAATCCATATACGTACCGTGGACCACAAGTGGGATATTGTGACCCATAACAAAAATAATAAATTGAGTAAATATCTTCCATCATTCTAGAAAGGGGGCAGGATTTTAACTAATCACACAAGGATTTCAATCAGATCACCCTCTCATTCATTGTCCCGAAGCTACCTCTACTAGATAAGCACTACTTTGTTCTATTGTAGGTTTTTGTTTGGTTTTGTTCTTCAGTTTTCATTTATATCTTTCTTCAACTTCTGCCTTAATGCATCCATGAGTAAGAAGACTGATTATTTAATTGTCACACCTGCACTGCCTAAGTCGACACGGTTATCAACTTACCTGTGATTACTGATTAATTGACCTAGTGCATGGAGCGTCCATTCACTGTCCACACTCTTCTACGAGACCTTCTCTTCATTTCTCTTTAAATGGTATTTCAGCACCAAAGATAATAACAATCATTCTATAAACATCAAATACCATCCAAAACGCACGGTGTCAACTTGTGAAATTCCAAACACGAGCAGGGAAAAATTCTGCTACGAAAGGGTTGAATCAATTGATGTTTTTGAAGTTATTCACTTCCGATTTCTAAACGTTTTTACTTGCAAGCTTTGATAAGATATCAAAGGAATTTAGAAAGTTCGCAGATATACAAAATTTTCCTCAAGAGTTATCGGTCGGTACCACACTTTCGGACACAGGAGAGAATACAATATAATAATTACTACATTTTAGTTATTTTTTTCATGTATCCAAAATTGTGATACAGTCAGATGACTCGGAACTTACCTTACCTACTTTAGATTGTGGGTAACTCTAAAAATGAAAAGGTGACCATGTTAAATATCTTTTCTATTTCCCCAGTACGTTCCATCTGACTCCAAGGATGACAAGTACTGGGCCAGGAGAGTGAAGAACAACATCGCAGCCAAGAGATCTCGTGACGCCAGACGAGTTAAGGAGAATCAGGTCATCCTGAGGGCTAACTATCTGGAGGATAGGGTGAGGAAGTAACATAGACTGTACTCGCGAAACCCAAACTACTTATAGCGTCAACTATCTTAACGAGCTATCTCTGAATTATAATTAGTTATATTAGAATACAGATAACACACTAGAAAGTGTCACCACTCATACTAATCCAAACAAAGCACAGTCAATTTATGCAATGACTCTCTGTGCGATCATTCGATGGCACTGTTTCTTTGCATTTGGCTATCATTTGCAACTGTGTTAGTAGTCGCAACGAGCTATTGACTATTGAGAATGTAAAAATTTAATAATTTATTATGTTAATACGATTTCAGAGGATATTTTTTGAGTTTATTCAAAAGATATGTAACCATGATAATAAACTTTCAATAACTTTGCTTACTTAAATAGTTTTTTAATGTTGTTTTTTTCTCCCTCAGCACACCATGATGGAACAGGAGCTGGCTGAGGCCAAGAAGTGCATAGAGTCACTGAAGACACGTCTATCAAAGTATGAAGAGGCCTAATTATTCATCCTGATGATTGATTTGACAAGATTCAACATAGAACAATATGTAGATGCATGCATACTGCTATAACGAAGTTATTGGATATTATATCTATAGTTTGTCAACCGTAGAAACGTTAGGAGTATTGCAGTTCAATATTTTGAGAATTGATGGTGACGTCCAATTCCGTGATCCAATGAGAGTATTGCATACAGTAGAGCCTAATTCGTCAGATTCTGGATCAAATTTCATTATCTTTCATTTACAGCCTTGATAATATGATAAATCATATTGGAATATATCTAATTCGAAGTAATTTCCATGTGGATTCCTATCATGAGTTTTCTAACTGTATGAAATACTAATGCCGTAGTGTTTGAATCTTGAAAGAATGTTTCCTCTATATCAGCATTTTAAGTAAAAAACTTGAGTATTTTGCTGTTTAACAGGTTCCGATAAAACAGTTAATTATGAAGTTGATAATTTTGAATATGATGCAATTTCTTGAAATTAAGTTAATGGGAATACTATAAGTTTGTTGGTTTGCAGATTTTATCTAATTTATAATTTTATTGCACTATTGATTTTGTTCATGAAATGAGAGATTTTGAATGAGTTTTGGGCTTGTTGGTGAAATAATAGGAATGACTGTCTTGTTTGTTTATATATTGGTGTTACTTATATATAGTTATAGAGTTTATTTGTACTTTTTTCTTAAGGTAATTTTACGGAATACCGATTGAAGGTTTAATTTTGTTTACTCATATCCAAGATGCAGCTGGCTACTCACTATCCTATCCGAATGAGCTATATTATTTATCATAAAAAAAATATAAATGATATATTGATAAAAAAAAAAATTGCGAAGAACCAAATTTATTCATAGTTCTCAGAAACTAGAAAGTGGTTCTTACTGGTACTTGGAAAGACGCCCAGAGGTATAAAAACCCACCATGAAAGTGAAACTTAAATTATACAATTTGTATATACAGATATACGTATATATTATAATTTAACTATAAAACATATTTCTTTAAAAAAAATTAAATACTTTTTTCTAACATATAGCTATTTGAAGACACAATTATATAATATAAATAATAAACATATATATACTAGTACATGTATTTAGCTAAGCAAGTTTCTGAGTGTATTTTTTAAACGTAATGTAGTGTTTGGTATAGAAGTATATACAGTTCCAATACTGCATGTAGCCATTGTATCTTTAGGTGCCCTAATTTGAAGACCTTCAGTAGAAAATTTGATGCCTTAAATTTATTGAGCTGTATCTAATGTGGTTAAAAAGGTAACATATATTTTACTTTAGTTTAAGCTAACACCTAGCTTTAAGATGTATATAAAGATAATGTAGTTACATTTTCAAGAATTAATTAAGTTGGAATCCATTTTTGATTGTATGAACTACATTTGTGTTGCTATTGGATTGAATTAACCATGTTTATTAATTACTTAAACCACTACGAATTGAGTATTTGTTTATGTCGTAAACCTTTTCTTATGTTAAAATAGAAATCTTGCTCTCATGTTCAAGATATATCAAGAAATTAGAGAATATTGATAGGTCATTTTTTCATTTCATTTAAATTGATTGGAATTATGTTTATTTCATTACTGAACCCCCAACTGAAATTTTGAAGATTTTAAATTTTTAGTTCAGAATGACTAAAGAAAAGGAACGTCAGACTAAAAATAAAAGTGCTCAAATACAGTATATTAATGTCATCCTCTTTATGGAATATAAATCAATGTTTTTATTTTAAATATATAATGCTTTGAGTATCTATAGTTTATTTCAAATATATAATGCTTTGAGTATCAATAGATTTAGAGAAATAATTAGATTTTATCAAACCACCAAGAGTACAAAGTAACTATTGGCTCATGAATTAAGTGAATAATAAACAATATAAATAACTGACCAAGTGTAATTCGGTGAGAGTGAATTAACTCATCATTATTCACTATTTGCATAACAAAACAAATGTTCAAAAATAATGTTAATGATTTTAGGGAAAGGACATTGCAGTCCATCAAATTTAAATTCTTCAATAAATTCTGCAGTGATTGGCCTTTTTTGTATTATTCATCCTAGTTGATATTTTTCATCTAAATTAGCAACATGAATTATAAAATTGATAATTTTAATTTTATATTAACATTAGCTATTCAAAGAACATTGAATTACGTTTTTCCTAATTGAGTGAATTGATCCAGCTATTAGGTAGAAAAATTTGTAAAAATTTCTTCTGTTAAAAATAACTCACAAACATCATGAGATAGAAATAGCTAATTGATTTTTATAATAATTACAGTATAGTATTGCAGTAGTTTGGTAGCTAATATTTAAACTACTATCACGTTTATTTATTCACAGATATATTAAAATATATATCATGCATTAACTAGTATTCATTTCCATTATAATAAACAGTGATGGTTTCAATTATTAAACATTGAGAGTCCTATCACTAGCAGCTATTTGTACCTCACTATACAGAACTCACCCTACCTCACATGTACCCAGCCTTCTATTTGATGATTGTAAAGTAGTTAGCGAATAACTCCTCCTCTGCTTCTATATCCCTAATGCTAACCAGAGCCACGACCCTCAAAGGCAGGTCTACCGAGGCACTCTCAGATTTGTACCACGTGTTAGGTAGGTAGCCCCTCTCAGTCACCGGAAACACTAGGGACGGCACTTGCAGCTCTTGGTAAGCTACGTTAGCAGGTAATCCTGGAACACAAAAACTCTTAGCAGTTGTACAGTTGCCACCCAGTTTATAATAAAAAAACATTTAAATAAACTTCTCTTATTCTAAAGTTTTAGGTCAAGATCCAGATGGGGGAATCGTTGGTATAAAAAGTTGAAAATAAGTCTTCGTTAACAAATCTGATTACTGGATCTTGACCCAAAACAGTGTAGGGATGAGTCGCAAGTTCATGAATATCACTATTATCAATTCAGGATAATAGATAAGAAATTCATACATTTTAAACTAAATTCTCACCCTTTGACTGGTTGTTAACGTACTGTCCAACACTCATAGGGTTATTGGGGTAAGGAGTCATCCAAGAGATATCAGCAATAGGGAGGGGACCACACATGTCTCTATTCACACATGATCTGAACAGGAAATAAACAATATATCAGAATTCCTAAACATTATTAATGAGTTAAAGATTATTGATAATTGCTATGATGCTTCAGGTTGTTTTGAATAAGACAAAGGCAAGATCTATCCCTGGAGTGTGATTGTCATTGCCATTGTTTTTTATAATTGACACCTCATGAGTGTCTAGGTAACATGAATTAGCTATTAAATTATCAATAGCTACATAAGATACCAAACTATTGAATAATTATAGCAAGAGCCTACCTTACTTGAAAATAAGTCTGGAGACTCCTCTGTCTTTTCCATCAATGAGCACCCTGTCCTCACACCTGAAGATGAAGGCATTGGCCAGAGACTGGAAAAGCACCGGCTGATGAGGCAGGTAAACAACACCGGGGTAGAGGCAGACAACTTTACCTGTAGAAAACTTTGCGAGTAAGAAGAAAAAATATGTGATTGAAATAAAATCAATATCCAGTAATAGTAAGTCCAGTTTAGAAAAACTTGACAAGACTTACCCTTAGGGACGTATTCTCCTGCAGATACTTTCACTCCTTGTCCTCCCAATATACTCTCACATTTTTCTACAGTGAAATTGCAAGCCTCTTTCATCAGCTGTATAAATGTAAAAATTGTTAATTAGATAGACATATATATGGAAACACAGAATGTAATTTTTTTAATAGTAGTTACATAGTAGCTAGCACTCAGCAGTTTGGAAAATTGAATAGAAGTAAGCATGATTTTAGAGAAAGGACTACTACCTCTTATTACAACTGTTATTTTTTATTTAACCACATGCTGAAATGTCACCTGTCTTGAATGTTTGCTTTTGTGAGGGGAATAATTAGGAGGAACACACAAGCGACTGGAACCATCATCACCTGGAAAAAATAAACTACTTTGAAAAAAGCATTAGCTAAAACTGCTAAATAATATTTAGGTTATATACTTTTTCAGGGTGAAGGCAAAATAAGAGCTAAAGTGACATAAACATTTATATACATGATATGTCAGTTTCAATTAATTTGAAATTCTATAACAAAAATGCATGTGTAATGGTAGAGTCAGCTAAATAACTCAGGAAAAGACAAAATTAGTTTCTACCTTTCTCTTCATAGGCAGAACTTAGGTCCAAAGCCAGTAATTTAGTGAGGTTTCTGATTTGAGATATGGCTTCAATATCTGATATGACTTTGTCAGAAACTGCATTTTCTACTGTTCGGACAGTCCTGAAAAAGGCAAGAAAATTAAACCTACTATATGCTGATAGCTTTTTCAAAGACTATATTATTACTGATATACAAATTATTAGCTATATTCAATATCTGAAAGTGAAAGTTTCCAAATATTCCACAATGACAATATATATTTTGGAGTGTGACAGTGTGTCAGTTAAAGCTAATTATTTATTTGGCTTAGCTACATATCAGAACTCATTATCTCATATACCTATGCTAATCAGTTTACATATGTAAATTTATTCCTATGCAACTATGCTAATTTTGACTTGAAATAAAAAAAAATATTTACTTGGGGCAAGTTGTTTTATATCAAATGGGGTTCAAAATTGGCTTACTGTCGAACACAGTATGAAACTTGGGTACTGGATTTAAATTTTTATCAAAATTAACATATCTATGTTTGTTAGTAGGTATGAAATATTAAAATGATTATTATAGCCTAACAGCCCTAGCTTAATCTAAGTAACTAGTACTTAGTAACTAGCTAAATCAAGATCACTAATACATTGTTACAACTTACATTTCATTAGTTATCAGAATTAACCTAACTGGCTAATTATCCTTTTATCTTCTAGCCTTCTGGCTTCTACCAATGCTACATTAATTACTAAATTGATCTTACCTTTCTTTAAGTGAGTAGCTTATCCATGGAACAAATCTATATTTATAAGACTTCCAGTATTTGGACAATTTATTCATCTAACTTACTAACTAGGCCTAGCTATTATACTTTTTACAATCCATGTAGTGTTAGCTAATGATATTGGTATTTGCTAGCCTAGGTTAACTTAGATGTAAACAAGTCAGTCACAAGTAAATAAATAAATAAAGACTAGCTAACTGAAAAAAATAGAAACAAGTTAGTTAGGTACCTAGGTAATTTCACTAATTTTCTAATGGTAGAATTGTATGGTTCAAAACTTTGAATACCTACCTACCTACTTAATTCATAAATTGGTATTTCATAATGACCATTAATGGTAATGGGAAACATCAAATAAATCATAAATCACTGATGGCAACATTAACATAAAGCAGGCAGCAGCCTTATTAATTATAAGGGACACTGCTGGCTATAGCTATAGGTCTTCTTCATCTCTTCGAATGTTAGGTACCTTAGGTAGAGAACATTCTAACTAGAGGCATACCACACTCTGTTAGTGTTGCATCTCAGACTTACAACAATCGAATAGGTACCTAAGTGTGAGACATGTGTCATGTCTCGCTTTTATTTTTCTTGAAATAGAAATATTTTAGGAATACCTAGCTCATGAATTAAATAGTTAGAAGGATACTCGCACTTGAAAATGGCACGAAAGTGTGACGTCACGCGTGCGACTCATGACGTCACTTGGTATACAGATACTCGCATCGGAAATATTTGGTTATAGATCTTCATGAAATAACTTTTGATTACTTGGTCAAATATATAATTAAATATATCGTAAATGTTAATATGTAATTATATATATACCTATTACTGAAATCATTTATTGAATTTAGCTCAGATCATGAATTAATAGTTAGACTATTTAATTCATGGCTCAGATGATATTCAATAATAATTGGATTTGTGTCGACTACGATCGTGTATTCTCCAACAATGATTGAAATTGAAGAACTATAGATAGTAAATTCTAATAAAAAATGTAGGTATATGAACTATTTATCACGATAAAATAGATATGGTGAAATATAAATAATTAATATTTGTCGGCAAATTTCTTAAATTAAGGAATGAATGAAAATCATAGATCACTAACTTTATATTGTTGTTCATAATATATACAAATTAACAAAATGAATAGAAAAGAAAACTGTATAGAATAAAGTAGTTGATAGCTGTATTCTGTAAAGCCAGTATTAAGCTACAGAATTGGATATGTTATAGAATACATGCAACTTTAATATATATAATTGAACATTTTTTATAAACTTAAATTCTGATATTTGCATTAATTAAAGCAATACAAATAAGTGATAACATGCAAATACACTGCATTGGCATTTTAGCTGACTAGTTAGATAAAGACTCAAAGTAAACAATACAAGAACCTTGAAATCGTATTCCAAGTGACGTCACCTTCTTTTTCTTTGTCGGTATTTCTGTCGAGTGCGAGTATCCTTGTAACTATTTAATTCATGACCTAGCTAACTTTGGTTGTTCGTTTTCAGTTAAGTTCCCGCCATAACTTAAAGGTCCTCTCCAGGCTCCGCGAAAAAAATGAGTTTATATCATAATATTATAGAACTAAGGTCTACGATTATTATTCTGCAAACCGCATACAATTCGGTTCAGTATATATTTTATAATTTGTTTTTAAAGTTTTTTAGTACTATGTGAGCAACAATTGAGCGAATCACTAATCTGATGCTCAAGAAGAAGATTGTACACTCTTTGTTTTGATTACAAATTTGAATTTTATAAACAAACCATGCGTTTTCGGCCATTTTTTTTATATATTAATTGTTTCCTAAAGTATATAAATGTTTCTATTATAAGTTCATTCAATTTTATACCTTTACACGAATATTAAATGGATTTATTAAACCTAATACCTAGTTGACAATCAAAACAAATGGTGTACATTTTTTTTTTTCAGGTTGAAAATTTCTTAAATTAGTTAGTCGGAAGTAAAATAGGTTTTGTAGAATTTTGATTATAAAAATCTTTTAAAGCATATAAAATTAAAAATATGATACCAAATTCGATGCGGTTTGCAGCAAAATGATAAGAAACATTAGCCTCGTTGAATAAGGCGATAAAAATATTTGCTTGGAGGAGACCTTTAAAGGGATCGTCTGGTGGTTTTTGAAACTTTCTACCGATTTTTTTTTACTTTAGTTCACCAGAAAACAATCTAGGCCTATTTAAAGAAAAGTACAGAAAATTTCAGTTCGCTCATTTCTGGTCCGTTAACTTTACTTGGTCCGTTTCTGGTTCGTTATCTTTACTAGTTTCTGATATATTAAATTACAGCAAGGTACCTAGGTAATATGATTCAAAGATTTAGTTCCATCATCCAACTTTTATATTTTGTTCATTTTGTCGGAAACTGTCAAGTTATGTCGTGGAAGTTGCGTGCCGACGGTGCCTTTGTAGTTCTTATTCTGATATTCATAATTCATATTATAATTTATAAGCAATATGAGGTTTTGCATGTGTGGTAACCCCTCTATAAGTTATAACCGCTGAATTATTTTTAAAATATACTAGTTAACTAGAAGCTTAGTCTGAAGTTAGTCATAATAGCCATAGGATTAGGTAGCTACTAGACTATCATACTACCTAACAGTCTGCAAAGCATGCAGTCACTGTTTGAGTTCACTGCCAGTTTCTATTTGGTGCACTGAACTCCTCTGACTTTTGAAGATTTCAAGCCAAAATTAACATGGGAACACCGAACATTAGGGTGTTTGTGTCAGTAATCGGTCACTTAAGGATAAATTACAAACAAATACCAATAACAAGTCACATACAAACGCTACCAACGTGATGCAACTATCATTAGAAAGTTGGAATTTTTATCTTTATAATCGCTTTACACATAAACACATTCATGTTATTACTTATGCAATTAAAAGTAAAATGTCCCATTAGTCTAAAATGCTAGTAATCGTCATAGCAATATCTATGTTCGGTCACTTCCAATTCTATTATCGTCAGGTGGCCAATCATAAGGAACTAATGTTCGTCATACTTGTTGATTACGATTAGGTAGTGACTGATTAATATAATAGTATATAGTGTAATTATTCTCCCGCTTCTAATTAGTAATTATTAGTAATAGATTTAGTCATACCTAATATCTATACAATCAATGTGTATTTTTTTTTATTGTACTAAGTAATAGTAAGTATTATGTTTATATTATTATTACCTATCCATACACACAATCAAAGACTTCGTCAATGGTTAAAAATACGTGTTATTTTAGTGTTGTCATTTCACTCGAAAGTTTGAACATGCCACATGGTATACATTGTTTTTGTTGTTTGCCACACATCAGAATTGAAAACTAAGTTATTTTATATAAATGTGATTATTTATTTACATAAGCTGAAGCTCCTACAACTGCTACCTTCTACATGCAAGAGGAAATAATTACCCGCTTTAAGAATCAACGGCTACTTTAAATTATAAGGTTTATCATTTATTTGATTCGTCTGCCAAGTATACATAGATTATATTCAGATATTTTAAAATTGACAATCAATGCTTAATTCATTCATTTCTCAGAAGACTCAGATTGGTATTCAGTAATATCAATTAATTTAGTTTTAGAGAGATACGTTTTCTTTGATTAGAATAATTCTGAAAAAAGGGGTAACTATTTTAAATAAAAGCAAGCTGTAATTGTCATGCGCATTTCATGTCTATTTAGTTGCAGATGTCTTTGCCTTATTATAATGCTAACTATAAGTATATAACACATTTTATTTACTGGTAAAAATTATTTTGAAATTGCTTTACCTCAATTAGATTTTCATTGAAATAGTTCCAAAGCTTGGTTCCTAAGTAATTTTCGGCTCCTAAATAACTGTTGTTTTGTTTAAGTTTAAACGGGACATAATTCGAATGTCCCATTAAAAAATAAATGCCGATATGCTATATGCCGTCTACATTCCCTCTGGTTTGCCCTCTTCCACTATTGTGATATAGATTCAACCATTCTTTGTCGCTATTAATGATGTCGCAACCTGGAGTGGAAGTCCTGTTTTCTGTTGATTCTAAATCCTTCTGATTGAATTTTACATATTTTGGTTATTGAAAAACGCCATATATAATTCACACGTGACACTATATAAGTGGGTTTGATTATGTAAAATATTTATATATTTGACGTTAAAGTAATCATATCTTGTTATCATATGTAATAACGTATTTTATTCGGAGAATATACAAGCTTAACTATCTCAAAATTTATTCATTAATGTTATTGGTCAAAGTAACTATCTAAATTAATGAGTTAAAATACCAGTTTGTTATCGGACGCATGACGGGAAGTTTTTCCAGTAATCGTCAGGGTGGACAGATGGATTCTATGTTTAATCGGCCAGTCTGTCCGAATATTAAAATTAGATGTTCTGATAATCTAGTGATCGGACTACCATTTTAAATAAAAAGTAAGTATTTGTTTGCTTAAATTTTAAAATGCACTGATAGATCGTAAATTGTACTTCTAGAAAATCATATACCTGGTACATTAAAAGCTACTGAAACTCACTCAGGAGTTTCAAAGAGGAACCGTTCTCTTACAAAAAATACAACGAACTGACCGATAACTTGACTTTCCGACAATGATTGGAAGCTACATGTTAATTTGTGTGGTTAAATGATTAGAAAGAATTACAAATCAATTATAGTGGTTGATTCTTTAATAATTTAGTACGTATGCCTCTATTCTTTAATATATTATATAGAAAATTATACTCAATGTGTCTGCTATTCCGATTACTAGAGGTATGCCGATTACTGGCACAAACACCCTATAACATAGGAATTAATCCAGTCTGCAGACTGCAGACCATTCTGGAAAATAACTTCGGCTAACAGATGAATTTTAGAGGCTAAATGCTGCAGATTTTACAGATCCTTATTAATTTATTACTGTATTTTAAGGTTTGCTTAACTCCAACAGAGTAATCAATCCATCAGAAAAGACCACTTTTTCCAGAGTGGACTGCAGAATCTGTCTCTTCTTCTGCAGAGATTTTAATTTGAGAGACAGTTGCTCTCTGACTCTCAGTAGCAGATTCAGAATCTCCCGGAGCTAAATTAATGGTAACATAGGGATTAATTCAAAAACTCCCGCAGCTAAATTAATGGTAACATAGGAATTAATTATTAATTCAAGATCTCCCGCAGAGATCTCCAATTTCTATAATTCAATCAAAAACTCCCGCAGAGAGTCTTGGAAAAATGTTCCACATTCTGCAGACTGGGAATTAATTCAAAATTTAAAGCCAATTAGACATATCTGAGTTTTGACTTTTTGAAATCTAAGCCAATTAATTGGCTTTAACAGGCAGTGACCAGGTTAGTGAGAAAATGAATCCAGGTCGCCACATTTAAGATACTTTAAATGAGAATTTTGAGTTCTTAGTGAAGATTTTACACTTGGAAACATCCTTATGCTTCATGCCTGATGCATTGCATGTGTATCTCTTGAGACTATTTTAGGAGTGATTTACTTGTTATTTACAGGTTTTCAAACTTATTTAACCCCTCAAAAGTTGCTAATATACTGGCGACTTTGTCCATACTTTAAAACATGGGACATACTCTGTAACATGAAATATGATAATATCCTCCGACATTGCAGGAATTTTTTTATTAGAGAAATTGAATATCTCCCGAGATACCAATCTGGAAAAATAGGTGCTTTCTGATGAACTAATCCAGACTGTATTTTGTTGTAAATTCCACCGACTTGTCGGTGGAATTTTTTCCCTTTGAGAATAATATTCTGGCAAAGTCGGTGGATATTTAGCTATTTATTCCTATGTTACCATTAATTTTCGGTGGAAAAGTCACTCAAAAGTGAGCAAAATGTTGGTGGATCAGGCAAATTACTGGAAATTTATGGTGGATTTTTTCAGTTATTTGAAAAAGTCAGTGGAATTTTTTGCACGAAATACAGACTGGGAACTAATTACTCTGTTGGAGTTTTACAGACTTTAAAAATAAAAAATTAATGGTAAATTGCTAATAATTGTATAATCCGCAGCATTTCAGGTACTTTAAAGGAGAAATTTGGCTTCCTAGTGAAGATTTTACACTTGGTAACATCCTTTTGCCTCATGCCTGATGCATGTGTATCTCTTGAGACTATTTTATAAGTGATTTTCTTGTTATTTTAACTTATTTACAGGTTTTCCAACTTATTTAACTCCTCTAAAAGACACCAATATACTGGCGACTTTGTCCATACTTTAAAACATGGCTGACTCCCTGCCTTATTTCTAAGTGTGGCAGGAAAGTCGCCAGTTTAGTGAGAAAATGGATCCAGGTCGCCACATTCAAGATACTTTAAAGAAGAAATTTGACTTCCTAGTGAAGATTTTACACTTGAAAATATCCTCATGCCCTAGTCTGCAAAGCATGCACAATCAGTCTCCAGATATTTAATTTTTGGGCAATTTCTCTCCAATAATTTTCCTATTTCTCTCCAAAATGTCCAAAAATCTCAAAATTCTCTCCACTAATTATACCAAGTAAAATAGTATGGCTCATAAACTCTCCATTTGTCTCTCCAGCTCTCTCCAAAATGATCAAATTATCATAAATTCTCTCCAAAATAACATTGTAGCATAGGAGAAAAATAGATATCTCTCACAATTTGCATTTCAAGAGCTCAAAATAACTGTCACAAACTCGCCATTAAAATGGCGAGTTTAGACATGCTTTATCACCTAGTAATTATAGACATGTAAAGTTGTTAACATATAAATTCATTAGGAAATCCAAAATTGTCGCTGGCAGATAATTCAGGAGACTAATTTCAAGGCCTCAATAGTCGCTGGATAAACTTCACAACTTCATTTATCTTTTGCAGACTGGCTCATGTATGATGCATGTGAACCATGTTACAGAGTAGCTATGTCAGTTAAAACAAATAATTGGCTTAGATTTGAGATTTCAAAAGGACAAAACTCAGATATGTCTAATTGTAGTTGGCTTAAAATTTTGAATTAATTCCTATGTTCCCTATGTTCCCAAGATTCCTATGATTGAAATCTTCGAAAAATGAGCCAATTTGGCTTGACTCAAAATTTTTGTAAAATTTTGGCTCAAAAATTGGCTTACAATTTTCCATCCTCTGAAACATGGCATGTGAATATCTTGAGACTTATTTTCTGAGTGATTTACATGTTTTATAGCTACATGCTTTTCTACTTATTTCTACTTAGCTATTTATTCCTATGTTACCATCCAAGTAAAATAGTATGTCTCATAAACTCTCCATTTGTCTCTCCAGCTCTCTCCAAAATTTACTAAATTTCTCTCCATAATGATCAAATTATCATAAATTCTCTCCAAAATAAAATAACATTGCAGCATAAGAGAAAATTAGATATTTCTTGCCATTTGCAATTGAAGGGCTCAAAATAACTGTTACAAACTCGCCATTAGAATGGCGAGTTTGCACATGCCTTATTACCTGGGTTACCATTAATTTTCAGTGGAAAAAATTGGTAAAATGTTGGTGGATCAGCCAAATTATTGGAAATTCATGGTGGATTTTTTCAGCTTTTTCAAAAAGTTAGTGGAATAACAGACTAGATGATTGTATCTTGTCATACTTGTAACTTTTCATACTGGCAATGCCAGTTTACTAGACTGGCGGCCTAGTAAAATAGTAGGGCGATTCCATGATTATGCCAGTAATCGGCATACCTCTAGTAATCGGAATAGCAGACACATTTAGTATAAAGTTCGATATAATATATTAAGCATTAGAGTCATGCAAATTAAATTGTTAAAGAACAAACCATTCTATTTGATTAGTAACCCCTTCTAATCATTTCACCACGACCACACATATTAACAGGTAGGTAGCTTCCCATCATTGTAGGAAAGTTAAGTTATCTGTCAGTTTGTTGTATTTTTGTAAGAGAATGTGCCGGCATTACCCCGCATCCCCATTATCTCCAAAACAATTTGGAAATTTGAATTTCTGTGAACATCATGGGAAGAGCAAGACCTGCTCTTTCCAATGTCATAAACAGAAATTTAAATATCCAAATAGTTTTGGAGATAAGCGGGGTGTGGGGTAATGCTTACACATTCAAGGTGCGTGGGAATTACCCGCATTGATGCTAAGTTGTACTCTATAGTATATTATATACTATGATAATAAAGCAGTATCATTCGGTCTATCTGCAGCAAAATGGGGAAATGGACTAAGAATTAACTATTTATTGATTAAACCAAGGCCAAAACCTATTTGTTGATTTCCCAATTCCTTCAAATTTCCACTGATCGAGCTAGTGTTAAATATTTTGACAAGAGAAACATCTATTTATTTTTCATAAAGTTAAGGCAATTTTATTGTATTTATTTTATTGAATAAATTTATTTATACTTATAGCTACATTAACCTGTTTAACTTTTTTTTAAAGATAAAGCATTAGTTATTTTACATAATGCTCTTAAAATTACTAATTTCATCTCTAGCTGTGCTATGTGCTTTGGGATTTACAGAAAGTGGAGTTGCTTCTCTGGATCTAGAAGAAAGTTCACCTGAAGAAGTGAGGCAGCTAATACAGGAAGAGAATTATGTTCTGGTTCTGTTCATGAAAAGTAAGGATTTGGCTCATAGATGGCTTATAAAGTCTTTCTGACCACTGTAAAATATTGATGCTCTTTTACACCATTAACTATGTAAACTCTTCTTGTAGGATGTCATAACTGTTAAGACACTATAGATGATTATATTCTTATTTATCACCTTGATTGCTAATAATATTCCATGCTCACTATTCATTCATTTTTCTAGGTGCTGAATGCGTTGATGATTGCAGAACCAAGGAAGAGTCTCTGCTCAACATAAGAGAAGAAATTGCTGAGGCTTTGGGTGCATGGGTGATTCGCTCCAATGCTCCCACCCTGCTGCAGGAGTTGGGTGGAGATCCCTCCACAGACTCCATTGTGTTTGTGAGAAATGAAAAGCCTCTCTTCTACAGTGGCTCTCTAGAAGATGAGGATGAAGTTCTGAGGTACTTTATCGCTTACAAGGACTCCAATGTTAGGAACCTCTCTGATGACACTTTTGAGGTAAGTGTTGGGGAAAAGGGAATTATGAATTTGGAAAAAATTGCTTTATCAATTTAGTGAATTTATGTAGCTGCATTTTTTCCTGTATGAAACATAACATTTATTAAAATGTAAGATAACTCCAGAATCAAGATGGACAGTTATTAGTCCAAATAGGACAAAGAAAGAACACTAGTACCACTTTTAGTACAGGGTAGCTAGTAGCTATATATCTAATTGAAACAGGATGTTAGCTATTACAGAATTTGACATGGGTAGTTTAATTTTTGTTTATTACTTATGTATCAGTTTGGAGGTAAATGAAGATGATCAATCTTGAAATTGGGTTGTTGTATTTCTTTATATCTGAATAAAACCATCTATAATTACACAAGTGGTAGAGTCTTATTTAAAAGGTTACAGATGAGAGCAGACCAACCCAGATGGGGTTGTTTTTAAGTTTTCACTCTTTTGAGTTACTCCCCTTAGACTACTGATGACTGAACACTGTCTTATATTTCTGATCTTATAGTCTATACTTCTAAGCATCTTAACCATAACTCACGAATGTGCAAAAACCCTGTCCATTACTTGGGTGGTCCTACTATTTCTCATAGGCCTCAACTACCCACAAGAATTCTATGTTTTTACCTGACTATCATATAGCACATCCTTAATTCTTTTATTAGTCTGTGTCTGTGAGAAAGATATCAAGACTAATAATTACTTCACGACATATTTCAGAGCTGTGATTTTATAATTATTTTTACTTTTTCGCTTGTTCTGGACGTTACAACTTATGAAATTATTTATTTATTGCAGAAAATAATTTTGCTCATTGAATAAAGGTATCAGACACCAAATTCATTGAATAAACTCCTAAAACATGTAGCTAGCTTAGTCAGTTTTTGTATGAGCCAAACACTTCAGGTTTCACAATCTCCATTTTCAGCATGAGACTCAAGCAAGCTCAGGTGCCACAACAGGTGACTGGCTTGTTTTCTTCATCAAGGATGACTGTGAAAAATGTGATCAGCTGATAGGGCACATTGAGACAACAGCTGCTGCCCTCAAAAACAGAAAGAATGTTGCGCTCATGCACAGGGAGAGCGAGTCTGCTGTAACTACTCGCAGATTTGGAGTTACGTCTTTTCCTCACGTCATATTGTGAGTTTATATCATATTGAAATAGAACTTGTTCATTGAAACATACTTACCTATCAGAATAATATCTTTTGTAGTGATTTTTTCTCCTTTTTAAATGCATGTTTATGATAATGAAGTAGATAACTACATTCTTTCAATTTTTAAATATTTTTATGAATTTAATTATTATTATTTGGCTATTATTTCACAGAAAATTATTGAAATATTATTTCTGCTCTTCAATAAATATCTCCCATTTAATCAATATTCAACAGGGGGAGGAAAATGAGTTGAAAATTTACATTCAGGGGATTAACTATTTCATTATGTAACTTTTTTGAATAATAGACTTTGCAGTGTGTTTACTTTTATTATTGTTAGTTGGGGGTACTCTGCTCATCGTTGTCAAGGAGGTTGAGCACTCAGGCCCATTGACTACCCATTGAACCAATCTAGTAAACAATCGTTAATGTCCTCAGTCTCCCCATTCTTTCAAGAACAATAAAAAATAAGAAAATGAGTGTAATGATGATCATTTGAAAGTCGGTTAGGTGTCCATCCAGTTTTGATCCCCTAGTCCTGTCCTAATAGGGCTAGACCCTAAGTTTTCCCAACTGCTCGCCTAAATAGTTATAGGTAGCTATCGATTGGTTTTAGAGACTTGTTAGCTTCATGGGAATCCAATTCAACTTTGACTGCAAGAGCAAATTTACTGCCCCCATTAGCTTTAAAGGGTGGTAGTTCCAATTTAAATGTAACTATAATAGCAAATGTTTTGTTATTGCATAAGGACGGTCAAGATTCTCCGTTCCACTCCTACACCTTCCTGTATTTCTTCACTCGTCAATTCTAGTTGATAGCAGTAGTATGTTGTCAATGTAAGCATCTGATTCGATTTCTGGGTAGCTGGTATTTGTATTTACAAAAGGACTTGTTTTGAAACTAGTTCTTTTCATCAAAATTGTATATTTGTACATTGGTAAATTTACTGAGAAATTCACTAATCATCATCCTGGTGTGTTGATTTCATAGGTTTCTATACTGACTAAAGTGACTATGAAATTGATTATTTGAATAATTTATTGCTGTTTTGTGTTCAGGTTCCGCCTAGGTAATCTGTACCGCTACTCCCTCCCCTCCATGACTCACTCCAGCCTCACAGCCTTTGCTGAGGATGGATTCAGGAACACTCAGCGAGAAGAAATTCCCCTACCAAAAACTCCTTTGTAAGTCCCTACCTATTTATAATGAACTTTTCTCTTTTTTAACAATAGTTAATATACGAAAATTGAAGTTGTGTAATATATTCTAGAACTTACAGCTGTTTTTGCTTCAGAATTTTATAGGCTTCATTAACTTTTACCTCTTTATTATCTATCTCCTCTCTATTTTCCTCTTTCATCTGTGAGTACAGTCACTAATTCTTGTGTCTCTTAAATCTCGTTTATTTTTAACTTTTTACATAACTAAGAATAAACGAATTTCTCTTACAGTGATGACGTCACACAAGCAATAGCTGACTGGTTGAGAGAAAATCCATGGCAGTTTTTGGGCAGTGTTTGTGGATTCATTTTAGTTATTGGTATTTTATATGCTCTTAATTCTCCTCCCCCTTCTTCCTGGGCTAAGAAAAGCAAGAAGAAGAAGAATAACTAGGTGATCTTTATGTTTTCTCATTATGATTTGCTATAAAATGTTAAGAGCTAAAATGAGGAACATTGGGAGAATTGAAGTGTCATTCCATTTAGGTTACAATAGGCATTTAGTTTTGATTTTTTTTAAATTCATCTCATTTAAACACTTGACAATTTTTCTATAAAGCTCCTATTACTAATACTGGCTTCCTACGGCTAATCAGTCCTACGGATTTGCTATTACACGCTCCAGTTTGGACGTATGCTAGAACCGTAAACCAAATTGGCCGTAGGCAGCTGATACTCTGACTTGAATATTCCCTGAATGTTCTAAAGCATAGATATTCTAGGAATATTCCTGTAGTTTTCTTCTTTTAAGGGTACGAGCATGAAATTGCTTAAAAATATCTTTATTTTCTCACGAAAATGTTTGTAGTTTTCTTTGGTAGACTAATATACTTCTCAATATATATTTGGTGATCTGTTAGTGAATTAATTTTAGTCAGCACTTTTTGGGTGATAAGAAAAATGGCATTAAGTGTTAATTATTAGAATAATAGTTTTATTGAATAGTGGCAATAGTTTTTATAGTTCTGCTTGCATAAATTATTGAGTTTGTTTTTTCTAGATGGGAGTAGGTTGTTTGTAAGAACTGTTATTATTTATTGTGCTGAATAAAGTTGTGTTATTTAAAGGCATTTCATTTTACAAAGGAGTGTTGAAAGTTTCAGTTGACACAGGGGTTCTTCGTAGGTTAATTATAAACAAATTTGCATACACAGCTTCTATAATTGCGCCCCCAGGGGCTCTATCCTGAAGCTGTCTGTGGTGAATGGAAGAGAAGGGGGGTGGCGTCCCTTGGGCCCCAAACTGTTGTAATTTGGATTATGGATTGTCTTTTTCATTTTTACCATGTTTATCATTTTTTTAACGCTACTTGCAGTTTTAGAGGATAGCGCTAGGGTTATGCTCTTCAACTACGAGGTCTTGGATTTTGTGTTAGGTAGACTCGTAGGCTTCATTTACTATCACCTCTTCATTTTCCTCTTCTATCCGTGAGTGCAGCCACCGGTGTTTGTGTCCCGTTTCGTCACATTCCTTGGTAAGTGACTGCATTCACGGAGTAGCTTTTCTGCATCCATGAGCATTGTCACCGACGGTGGTAAGTGACTTTGTTCATGGAGCCACTTTCCTCTCTGACTGCTTCTTCCAGTCCCTTGTAAAAAATTTCCTTTTGACGTCAGCGATATGGCCTTTGGTTCCGAAGCAGACGTTAAACCCCTACTAAAATAAAAATGAAAATTCTTTAATTGCCTGCTTTTATTATTTATCATATTTAAGTAGCTAGTTGGTTTATTAGTTTGTGATTGACTAGTATGTTTACTTCATTCTTCAACTGCAACCTGTGGCTACCCTTTTTGTTAATTGTAGCTGCTAATTTCTAAGTCATTTGAAGGTAAGATTTTTGAGTTCAAAGGCCACTGATGGGGGTAAGTTATAAATTATCAGACAGTTACACATTTTCAATGTCCTATAACACTATATAATTTTACAATTTTATTCTTATTTTTACCCGTAACGAGAATTAGTTACTCACCCTACCACTTGAACCCATGAAATGGTTACAGTATCATCTTCGAGTACAAATAGCTTCTAGTTGCATCTAATTAGTGTGCAGACATTTCATTGACATATTTTCGTAAAAGGATTATTAACATCTCAATATAAACAGCTGTTATGTAGTTTGTTGTATCCGCTAGTTTGTTGTACTGCACACTTCATGATTCTTTAATGACCTGGCAGGGGGGTTGGAGTATGTAATATACACATTTTTAGAGTGTGTTTTATCCTCTTTAGGGAAATTCTCAACGAAACGTCTTGTCTACTTAAATGTTCTCTTCACGATACGTCTGGCAACTAGACTAAGGTGTTCAATCTATCTGGTACCAGTTTCTTCTGCATTATTTTAATGTCAGAGTGATTGGTAGGATGAGAGATGGTGGCAGTATCACTTTCTTGAGGATCAGTGCCTATACAAATTTTAACTCCCTGGACCCTATCTATGTTTTCTAAAGCTATTTTTAAATTTATGTTCATAGTTTGTCTAGTTTATCCCTCTTCCCAACCCTCCCGCCAGGTCCTTAAACAATCATGAAGTGTGCATTACTACAAACTAGCGGATGTTAAAATTTGCCCATGTTTACTCCTTCTTGCCGACCAATTATAGAAGTTATTCTTAAAAAAGCATTATGCTTGCAGAACTGTATCGTTAGAAACTTATTCGGTAAACATAATATCTCGAACCTCCTGGATTATTTATTAAATATTTAAAATTTTAGAGGGAAGAAACATAACCTTTTTGGGTACACCGCCATCTCCCCCGTCAATTTTTGCCGAACAGTGAGGATATTATTGTCAAAAATGTTATTATTTTTCACCAACAGTGATGAACGATATTATATTACAAAGACATGGGAAACACTGTAGAATCTATTTTTTCCAAAATTTCTGTTTCAAAATTGGAATAAAAAGATTTTTGTCCAAAAAAAAATATCAATATTTCGTACTTGTGACGTCATAACTTTTGATATAAGACGAATTTTTAAACAAATTAGACTACATGCTGTTGTCCAAGTCTTTATGCATTCAACGAGATAGCCACTAATTGATGAAGGAGATACAGATTGACTCTCAAAAAAAAAAAAATGGTACTTATCAGTGATTAAAATGAGTTTTTTGGATTGTTTTTTTTTCAATTCCACAAGAGGAATTTTGAAATTAACTGTACCTACCTATTTTGTTGCACAATTCTTTCCCCATCGAATGATAACTATCATCTCTGTATATTAAAAATTGACTGAGAAGGTACATTTCTTTCACCCCTTGCCCTCAACCTACTTATAATCATGTTTTCTTCCATATATCGTTTTTTATGAAGAAATTTTACTTTTTTTCTATGAACAAAACAGATTCTTCGTTCGTTGTTTCATAAGTGTATCAAATTAAAAATAAATTTTATGCATAATAACTAATAAGATTAAAGTTTTGTAAGGAGGACGATCCTCTTTAAGTATACTTGTATCACTGTTAATATTTTCATTATGCGTGAAGGGTATTTATTATACCTACCATATATTTATCCCATCTGGGGACCCCGATTGGAAAAAAATATGCTCTAGGGGAGCGCCATGTAAAATATTTTGAAAAGTTTGGGAGCGCGTTCAATACGCACTATGAGAACATAAGACCGCAATACTTGTGTTCATTGAACGACTTGAAAAATTATATGTTTTTTATCCAGAAGATTATGTACGTTTCACTCCAAAAAGGTAATCCAGGAACCAGTTCTGTGAACTCTTATTTTATAGGAACTGGTTCGCGCGAACCCTTGAAAACTGAGTAGATGTTTGTTTGTATTATTCTAGGGTTTATAATGGTACGAGATGACAGCTACATGATCTGCGCACGAGTGTGTACCGAAAAATGTTTTTTCCGTTAGGAGGACGTGCGCTGTCGTGCAGGTACAGGTTAAATAGAGTATGGGTCAGTACAAAGCCCTGCAGTTCCCTGTCTGTGATGTCTTTTCTTGATCACTTGCCTTTTTAAAGAGTTTAATCATGACTGCCATAGATATAAGTTACTAATTATTTCTCAAACGAATATACATTGTCTGTGTTTTTTATTGCTTCGACCCGCTAGGAGCGCAGCCTAAGAACACCCCCTGATTGTTGGTGATGGGATTTTGGGAGAATCGTTAATACTACATACTTCAATAGTCAACAGACTTGATTGAAACAAACTTCAAATGGTAGCCTGACTTATTCGTTTCAATTTCTAGGAAACAAAATTTCAAAATAATAATTTTTAATGTTAAAGTTTGATAAAATATTTTCATATGGATTTGTAATTTCGTCCGATTTTGTCACTAAAATTGCTTATTTTTCTTCAATGATAAATATACGTATTTGTTTGAAACAAGCTTTAATTGAACATTATTTACTACAATTTTTAGTGAATAAAATTTTGAAAAATTAAATATTAATGGTCAAAAAAATTTAATTTTTTATGAATTTGTTCATTTTTCTTCCTGGATAAATAAGCTAGTGATTTTTCGTGATTGGGAACAGAGATTAAAGATTCGGAACAAGTGTAAGGATTGTGTGCAATTTTCTCTGGATTGGGTGCAATTTTATCTGGATTGAGTGCAATTTTCTCTGGAATGGGTGCAATTTTCTCTGGATTGGGTGCAATTTTATCTGGATTGGGTGCAATTTTCTCATCCTTGGGTGCAATTTTCTCATGATTGGGTGCTGTTCTTGGGATTGGGTGCAGTTCTTAGGATTGGGAGATATTTTCTCCGGATTGGGTGCAGTTCTTAGGATTGGGAGATATTTTCTCCGGATTGGGTGCTGTTCTCAGGATTGGGTGCTGTTCTCAGGATTGGGTGCTGTTCTCAGGATTGGGTGCTGTTCTCAGGATTGGGTGCTGTTCTAAGGATTGGGTGCTGTTCTAAGGATTGGGTGCTGTTCTTAGGATTGGGTGCTGTTCTCAGGATTGGGTGCTGTTCTCAGGATTGGGTGCTGTTCTCAGGATTGGGTGCTGTTCTCAGGATTGGGTGCTGTTCTCAGGATTGGGTGCTGTTCTAAGGATTGGGTGCTGTTCTCAGGATTGGGTGCTGTTCTTAGGATTGGGTGCTGTTCTCAGGATTGGGTGATGTTCTTAGGATTGGGTGCTGTTCTCAGGATTGGGTGCTGTTCTCAGGATTGGGTGCTGTTCTTAGGATTGGGTGCTGTTCTCAGGATTGGGTGATGTTCTTAGGATTGGGAGCTATTTTCTCCGGATTGGGTGCAAGAGTGTTGTTATAGCTCGGATTTGATAATTTACTGTTGTAAGTTTTCAGCCAAATCTGAGTTGCCAAATATTAGATTTTTTGTATTATTTTAATGAAGATATGTTATTGAACTACCGTATCGGATCATAAATATGTGGTGTATATAAATGGATGTTATTTATTGCAGCGACTCGCTAGGAGCTCAGCCTGATATCACCCCCTGATTGTTGTTGTTGTTGGTGATTTTGGGAGAATCGTTACTACTCCTTCACTATTGAACCGATTTGGTGGAAAAAAGTGTAAGTGGTAGTCTGGCTTATTCGCTACACTTTCTGAGAAATGAAATTTACAAAAATAAATTGTAAATGTCAAAATTTGATTAAAAAAAATATTAACGTATAGATTTGTAATTTCATCCGATACTGACACTAAAGTTACTTCTTCTCTTTATATAAAAAATAACCTATTTGCTCAAATATTGCTTTAATAGGTAGCCCGGTGCATTCACTATTATTTTTAGCATACTGAAGTTGATTCTTCCTGCATCTTCTATAATGAATTGATTCGATTAAAACAAACTTCTAATGATAGCTTCATATGGGCACTATAAACAGGGTATGAAACTGAATTAGGAAATTTTCAATGACTTCTTGATTTTTATTTGCCCCTGACAAATTTGCCATAGTCGTAGCTCTCCCCGTGTAGTTTCACCCGGGTTGTTATGTCTTGTTTTTTTATGAGTAGGTGTCTTGGAGCTCGATCGAAAGTTTGACTTATGTCATTGGCAACTATATTTGTCCTACGTGCAGGTTTGTTCTCGATGAAAGTCTTCGAGTTAGGCGAGTATGGAGAGTGGATTGGGATAGTTAAGATCTGATGCCGTGTTGTGTGGGATAGTTAGGTACTGTAAGGAATTGTTGTTGAAAGCAAACCTCTCCAGTACTAGATAGTATAGAGTTAGGTTGTAGAGACTGGCTCGGTTAGGCTTCAAAATCGGTAATATCTTTGCTTGTTTCCTAAGGCTGGGTATTCTAGAGATCTGAAATGAGTGGCTGAAGGTCAGTGGTCCTAAATGTTTAATTGTTAGATATGACATTTTGGTGTGTGAAGTGATTGTTCTTTATAGCTCAGATAACCTCAGTATTTGCATTTGGAAAGTGGAAGGTGACGCAGCATTTTACTATCTAATGGACGTAATGACAGCCTAGTTGCTGAGTGTGTGACACTCTGTTGTATATTTGGTTGGTCGATGCATTTAGCTGTTGAGTTACTTGATTCCCATTATGAGTTTCCAAAGTTAGTTTGCGTTGAAACGGAAATTAAAAGTGTTTAATGTCGTTTGTCATAAGGTTTGTAGTGTTTTAACTTCCGTTCCTATGTCTGTGTTCAGTTGTAGTATGCGTGTAATGGTGTGTGGGTGTGCGAAATTTGTTTTAAAATCTGTATTGAGGCCATAGTGCCTGATGTTGGTATAAAATTTTTATTTGCGGTGGTGATAATGTTAGTGATGGCAGCATATATGGAAGGGATGGTGCATACATAGATTAAAATTTTCTAGTTGGCATGCCCCATATACAGTATGTCCCGAAAAAAACGATACCCAAATTTCGATGGCTGTAATTCAAAAACTAATAATTTTACAAGAAATTGGTTAATCACATTTTGTTCCTCAACATTTTTTCTATATCTGTGGAAAATTTCAGATAAATCAAATTAACCATTTTCTTTAAGCAGTATTTTTAGTGACCAATACTAAAAACCTGTTTGCGCATTTTCAGTAAAATACTTATTTCATTGTTCGAATTGTTAAAGTAGCACTTACAGACAATTTACAAATCACTGCTGTAAAAAGTGGTTATATGTTACTAAATGTCATTCAACAAAATTGTAACTTTGGGCTTGAAGTGACATCCTTACAAGATGCACGATCGAAACAAACTCCTCGATACCAATTTTCCTTTACTTCTGAATTTTGCTCAATGTTATTTGCAAAGAAATGTCCGGTTTGTGAATGATATTGTGATTGGCGATGAGACCGCTTTTCATTTGGATGGCAAAATAATTAATCATAACGTTCGTACATATGCACCGAAGAGCCAATATCCTACTTTCAACTTTGACGTAGGAATTTCACGAGAAAAATTATCTGTGCGGATGTGACTTAGTGGCAATGGTCCTTATTTAAAAAAAACTTAAATGGAGTTGAATAACTTGATCCATTATATTACAGGATCGTTCAAAGACTTCGAGAAACACATAGAAACAGAATTAATCGAACCTGGTGGGTTCAGGACGGTGCTCTTGAGCAAAGAACTATTGCTGTAAGGGAAAACTATTTAGTTATACGGCAATAGGCATTATCGCCTTGAATCATCGTAACGATCCACCCGATTGTTTGAAACGATTAATTGGAGGAATAGTTTGATATTTTTTTCAGTGACAATTTAATAAACGCTTTTTATTGTTATAATAACGTTTTTTTACTAAACCATTCTAATAAACTGTTGAAGGTTATTAACAACATGGTTTTACTATCCTAAAATTCGAAGTTAAACAAAAGTGCGCAAACTGGTTTTGGGTATCGGCCACTAAAAATACAGCTTAAAGAAAACGGTAGAATCTATTCATCTAAAATTGTGTACAGAGATAGAACAAATGTTGAGAAACAAAATGTGTTTTTCCAATTCTTTGTAAGTTTTATAGTTTATGAAATACAGCCCTTGGAATTTGGATATCGTTTTTTTTGGGACATCCTGTACAGTAAAATCATTCCATTATACTTCTTTATTACTTGTGAAGGTGATGTCATTGTTTGTGTGGGTTAAGTGTGTAATGTGTATGTGATGAGTGTAGGTATGTGATCTGAACTATGTTCGTGTACTGTTGGCACGAGGAGCGAGATACGTTATGTCAGAGGTGGCAAATGTAATTAATGTCTGATGGTGTATGTTGAATGTTTGCGATTTGGAGTGTGTGGATCGTTATGTATGATGTAGTGGAGTTGTGAATGTATAATGTTCATAGGGTCTTGAGGAACGTTTTGCATGCAGCGATTTTTGTGATCATCGCCCAGTTATTATCGCTAAACATTAGTTCAATGCTAATCCTATGTGTCTGTTTCGCAACCAGCGATTATCGCTGAGCACTATTTGAATGTATTCGCTACGCGATGATCGCTGCATGCAAATCCTATCTTGAAATACGTTAATCTTCTCAAGGAAGAGACTGTTGAGATGTTCTTGAAGGATTTTATATCCTGAGTATTTGAACGTTAAGCGTTGTAAAAGAACGTTGAATAAAGTCACATGGAGTAGGTCACTAGTTACCGGACGGTTTCTTATTTCCAATCATATAAGAAAAAGTATATAATAATTGTTATTTGTCTTTTATTTCAATTGGTATCCATGATACGTGCAGTGGCATTGTAGGCATTATGGATACTAATAAAATGTGTAAATATATAGATACTATATTTTTTCTTGTGCTTAAAAATGTTGAACCTATAGTTTTATATGTAACTAGTGAAACTGTGAGATTAACAGACCAAATTTACAAGTATGAAATTAAAAAATAGAACAGCAACCATCCATTATCTCTGTGACAAATGATAACCAAATGGAGAGACAAATGATAACCAAATGATAACCAATGCAGAAACAAATGATAGCAAAATGCAGGCACAAATGATAACCAAATGCAGAGACAAATGATAACCAAATGCAGAGACAAATGATAACCAAATGCAGAGACAAATGATAACCAATGCATAGACAAATGATAACTAAATGCAGAGACAAATGATAACCAATGCATAGACAAATGATAACTAAATGCAGAGACAAATTATAACCAAATGCAGAGACAAATGATAACCAATGCATAGACAAATGATAACCAAATACAGAGACAAATGATAACCAATGCAGATACAAATGATAACCAATGCAGAGACAAATGATAACCAATGCAGAGACTAATGATAACCAATAGCAGAGACAAATGATAACCAATGCAGAGACAAATGATAACCAAATGCAGAGACAAATGATAACCAAATGCAGAGACAAATGATAACCAATGCAGAGACAAATTATAACCAATGCAGAGACAAATGATAACCAATGCAGAGACTAATGATAACCAATTGCAGAGACAAATGATAACCAATGCAGAGACAAATGATAACCAAATGCAGAGACAAATGATAACCAATGCAGAGACAAATGATAACCAATGCAGAGACAAATGATAACCAAATGCAGAGACAAATGATAACCAAATGCAGAGACAAATGATAACCAAATGCAGAGACAAATGATAACTAAATGCAGAGACAAATGATAACCAAATGCAGAGACAAATGATAATCAATGCAGAGACAAATGATAACCAAATGCAGAGACAAATGATAACTAAATGCAGAGACAAATGATAACCAAATGCAGAGACAAATGATAACCAAATGCAGAGACAAATGATAACCAAATGCAGAGACTAATGATAACCAAATGCAGAGACTAATGATAACCAAATGCAGAGACAAATGATAACCCTAGCTCAGAATACAATAACCGCAACTGTACACTAATCCGTCATGCATCACACATTTGACTATTTATTTTAGGTACAAAATAGATTGAACACAAACACATGTTAATCTTTTGCAACTAACAATAACAGACAGGAAGGGATGTTTGCAACATCATATACCAGAGAAATGGTCTCTACTCAAAATGTACATCTATGACAAACTTTACCAACGTATGACGTTTAGAGAAATGTTTTAGTGCTACAAAATGTAAAACTATTGAGTACTCTTCTGTGGAATGAATGAACAATGCCCTTATAAATACAAACTGTTTGGAAATATATTTAGTGGAGTTTTTTGTTTACAGGGTTATCTATCGAGGTAAATTATTTAAGAATCAAAGAATAGTATTTATCCATTAAAGTATCTCATATCTAAAGAAAAATACAATACAAAGTTCAATTAAAAGCACAGCCATTAAATAGAAGCAATTTAGAATTCCATTTAAATACGATTATTTCCATTGTTATTTACAATGACATCCTATTTCTCTGTCCAGTGCATTTGATTAAAATGATAGGATTGACATATGAATGCATTAGCTATGCACCAATGCGTAAAAAAGATGCAGTTAAAATGCACCACTGTTCAAACACTGCATTCAATATAAAGTTTAAATATAAAGTAAAGCCAATCACCACTCATTATTTATTCATACAATTGGTTCTTAGAGTCAATAGTAGGGTTGTGACAATATGCGTTTAAAATCATAGATCCTTAAAATACTATAGACGGATTGAAGTAAACACTATTGAATCATTCTAAACCAGCGGTATATAGTATTTAATACCATATCATTTCGTTTCGTCTATGATATTCTTAAGATCTATGATTTTAAGTGCATATTGTCACAACCCTAGTCATTAGTGAGCTATCTGCACTTTCTTCTCTCTCTCTTCGTCAACTCTGTGATAATTCTCGTTTGTTTTAATTTGTTTATATCTCCATTGATACGTGATAATACGCACCTTCAAAGGAGCTTGAAATGGTACACCTAAGAAAGGGGGGAGGGGGTTAAGAATGGGGGGGGGGGGGGGGGGGGCTGTTGTCATCTAGGCGAGATTTTTCCTTTTGATCTGCTGAAGAATTCTTTGCTATCCAATATACACACTAACATTGCTGGAATATTTGTCATTAGTTTGAAATGTTTGATGTCGTTAATGGCAGCGAAATGGAGTATCTTTTTCACGCCATAGAAACTATTCTTATTAATCTATTTTTAGTAAATTTAACTATCTATACTATATTAAGAGCCGTGTCTGTCTGTCCGTGTGTCACACTTTTATTAAGAAATACATATTAAAAGAAAAATAAATCTTTTGTGGCAGTATCATGACTACGCGCTACAATAATATTGACACTAATAATTATTACTTTTTGAAAAATAATAAGCCAAAGTATAATTTTTCAAATAATGATAATTATTAGTGTCAATCATAGAGTTATGATAAACTACACTAGAGAGAGGAAGTGTTGCAGCGATTGCAGGACGCTAAGGAAGACGGTGTAAAACCTTATTTTGTTTCAGTTATATCATTTCTCCATTAAATTTTGTTTCAGTTGTATCATTTCTCCATTAAATTTTGTTTCAGTTATATCATTTCTCCATTAAGGTTCGTTTTGCATGCAGCGATTGTTGCGATTATTACTCAGCAATGATCGCCCAGCAATAGGAATACATTGAAATAGTATTCAGCTAAAATCGCTCGTTGTAAAACAGCCCCATAGGAAGAGCATTGAACTAGTGCTCAGTGATAATCGCCGGGCGATGATCCTTGAGCGATGATCGTAATAATCGCTGTATGCAAAATCCACCTTTAAACTGACGCTAGATTGCCAGTCACGTGACCCAAAAATAAGGATTTTAGCGTCCCGCAAGACGCGATAAAATATTATTGTAGCACGTAGTCATGATACTGCCACAAATGATTTATTTTTCTTTTAATATTTATTTCCTAATAAAAGTGTGACACACGGACGGACAGACAGTCGAATGCGGCTCGTATTATAGTGTAGAATAGATTTAAAAGAATATATTTTGGCTTATGGGAGATTTTTTTTGATTAATCAGAATATGTTTATCCACAATGCACACTTGCATTCTAATATAATTTCGATTAAATAACAGGTACTGTACTAGTACATATTAAAAGGAAAAACAAAATATCCTTTGTAGAGGTATCATGACTACGGGGCCACGAGCTACAATAATATTGACAATTATTTAAAAAAATTATATTTTGTTTTTTCGAGACAATTTTTTTGTTTAATCAGAATATGTTTATCCATAATACATTCTTGCATTCGAATATGATTTGAATTCAATAACAGGTACTGTACTAGTATCAATAAATAGAATTAGGACTATATATTTATAGACCTAATTTATATACTTCTACTAGAAGAAGATTACTGTTTTAATTCATTTTACTTTGCCCACGCAATATCAAAGCTTAACTCAATATAGAATAATTATATTAGCTGCTATCATGTAAAATATACTGAAAGAAATGGAGATCTAAAATGATGAATACTTTTTAAATGGAGTTTTCGATAGTGGCGCCATCAGATGTTAATGCGGCAGTATTTAGAACTAGAAACATATTCCTCTTTTTTTGTGATTTTAAAGCTTATTAATTCGGGAATATAAATGGGATGCAGACTTTCATTTCTTACTGCAGCAAAAAAAAAAAAAAAAAAAAAAAAAAAAGAATGATAAACATCATCATTAGCACCTACATTTAGTGTGTTTATGCCTTTAATGATAATACTATTATTTACAAGCATAAATTAAAAATAATTGTTTTAAGATTGTTGTAATATTAAAAGCTTATTATATAGGATAAGTTTCGAGTTATCGGACGATTTCACAATTTCGAACACATAACAAAATAATTATTCTTTAACATTAATTTTACTTACATATTTTTTTTATATGATCGCAGATGCGGAATCGTTCGAAAACTCTAATAATTTTGTTTCATTAACTTTAGGGGAATGAAATACATTCAGCAAACATTATTTCTTAATAAATTACAAAGAAAACAATTTAACGTGGAACTCTGCTTACAATTTACAAATAAATAACATTAATACATAAATAGTTTTAAACATTTCATTAATGTCACATAACTAAAGAGTATAAAAGCATTGTATTGAATGGAGTCCTTTATTGCACACTCATAGACAGGTAAAGCTCGTACAACGGACAGTATGTGTCCCGGAAAAAGTGTCCGCTCTGTCGATCAATGGACGCTATGCACGACTGAGATTTTACTTCAGTTGGGGATTTAAACTTTGCAAGTTTTCATTAACAGCATTTGAAAGAAACGATAATGAAAGTAAACAATCTCAGATTATTATTAATTGAAAATTATTTTTTATTTATATAACTTAATTATATAAATGTACAAAATAATGTGTAACTGTAACTACTCTATAATATTGATTAGTTACACCTCTTTATTTTCTATGAAACTTTTCTAAATCAAAGAAAATGTGGCGAGAAGGAGTAACAAAATCAAAATTTTGAAAATCTTAAAAAAAACAATACATCAAATAAGTGTTGATTGTAATTTTGTAAATTGTAATACCTCTGAATATAATAAATAATTGACTAGGTACTTGGTAGACGGATAGAACATTTATTGAACCACATAATTTAAACAGGTCGTTGTAGCGAGCTGCATGTCCGATAGAACGGGCAATTTTTGTCCTTTGTAGAGGGGACTGTTAATGATCGTGCGCTGTAAGAGCTTTACTTTTATACACATACACGATGAATGTATAGACGATGAATGTACAGACAATGAATGTATAGACAATGAATGTATAGACAATGAATGTATAGACGATGAATGTATAGACGATGAATGTATAGACAATGAATGTATAGACAGTAAATTCATTTTAACAACTACGATAAATTTCACATTAATTTTACATTTATTTATAGATACACGAATTATACATCTTACATTAAAATCAAATCTCTGAACTATATTTACGTTCATTTACACATTTACACAATTTACATCATATTAATATAAAATATTGCCTTTTTTAATGCCTAGAGCGCAAGTAAAAATAGCCACCTAAAATTGTTATGAAAGTAAGTATAGCCCCTCGAAGCTATACTGCTTAGGAAACAAATAAATTATTACAAAATGGATATAAAAAATAAACACTTATCGTGAATGAAATAAATTTACCGAAATGAAGAATATTTGAAAGACATGGTAAAAGAGTTGAAGTAATTCCATTACATAGTTCTGTAAATTATAATCCCTAATGCATTTATTGAATTTAATTTTGATAAATTTAAAATAGCTTGATACATGCAAAATACAGTTTGTTTATTTCGTATCTAACTACAGGTAAAATCAATTTAAATGCATAGTATGGTAATAATGATTAGGATTAAAAATAAAATAGAAATCATTGTCAGCGTGTTACTAACTAAAAAATAATATTATTAATATAACTTGGTCATGCATGGCTCGAGTGCTTAAAAGTTAGAGGAAGTTTTAAGTAAGCCTTGAATAGAAGTAAGTTATTTATACATAGTTATTAGGCATGAAAGCAATATGATAATTTGCAGTTTATTTGAACTCGTAATTATTCACTATTATCTAAACACTCAAGTTCAACATCATTAAAATATACTGTTATAAAAGACGTTCTTTTTTTTAAAGTAAAAAGCATTAGTTTGGTTTTCTTTACATTCGAAGTTAGTTTGTTCATGTTAGGATATTTCTGATGAAGCTGTGTAAAAATTATTCACTTATAAAATTAGTAAATTAAAATCTGGTCCTGATGTGCTGAAGGCGGCGAATAAAGTTGCATGAAAATAAAACTATTTGCCAAAATTTCTTATTTTGTTAATGAAGATTTTGAAAATTGTTGGGGATAAAACTGCTCCTTGTGGAGTTTTATTTGAAAATCATTAAAATCGGAGATACAATGATTAGTATTTATCTATTGTTTCCTATTGACAAAGTATTAAAAAACTTGTCATATCGTTCCTAAATCCATAGAATTCAAGATGTTTCTGTAAATATGTATATTAATGTTTTACGTAAGATGTTTCTTCTACATATCCGTATTGACATCTTGGGATAAAGAATCTTGTTCTCAATAATACTTAATTCATTCTTTACAAACATTTGTAATATTTTATTAACAATAATAAAGTTCATGAATTAAGTTATAGTTGCTCTGTCCAATCATAGAATCTGACTTGAATAAAGGTACAACTCTTGCAATATCAGACAATCAGGAATTGTAAAATTATTAAAACAGTTCTTTAAAATCCTGCATAAAATGGGAGATTTCGTGAAATAGAAATGAGTTGGTCACAGGAATATCATAAATTTCTAATGGAATGATTACATTTGGAATTAAACATATCTACATCTACTGAATAAAAATGTTATTTTAATATGTAATACATCAAAGTCTGACAGACTAGATTAACTTTTGACACCAGCTTAGGGACATCGGGTTTTGCAACCTACCTAATATTTTATTTATCTCATTCCACAGTCATTTAGTGTTTTGTTTTACATGTTGAAGGTATCATTTTGTTATTGAAACTAATGAAATCAGGAAGTTACTGTGAACATTTTAAGATCTTCTAGTATTTCTAAAATCTTCTATTATACATAATAATTTGAATAAATTTTAAATAGAATAAATTCTTGCGTTGAATATTTTAATTAGATGGTATGGAGACCTAAAGATATATACTTCATGAATAAAATAGAAATGCGAATACATAAATAAAAAAAAAATAGAATTTGTAATATTAAGGATAATAGAGTTTGTAAAATGGAACACAGTGTAAGTTATATTGCATACATAATTTAATAATTATATAAATATACTAAAGAATAATAGATATAAATATGTATGATATTGAAATATATTTATACATTAGTACACACATTAGTACACACATTCTTATTAGTATTTATAAAAGATATTTATGATATATTCAAATGTTTTACATTATTTATAAGATATATATACACCAAATATTTTTAATACACATTTTATATTAATGTTTGGAGACGTTTATATAACTACACAGATATATTTCAATACATTGTATAATTGTACTTTTAAGATTTTTATTTATAGTTGCCTCAAAAGTCTTATTTTCAACCTATAACTTTATTATATCTTAAAAAAATGAAAAGATTCTCTGAAATTAACCGATATTTTATATTTAAATTTATACAATTATCCCAAACTAAATCTTTTTCTTAACTAAACATTTTTTATGGTGCTAGGACAATTGCCACCCGGACAATTGCCATTGTCCGGGGACAGTAATTGTCCGGGTGGCAATTTTCCTATCACGGGATATACTATAATACATTTTTCAAACAGAACATCTAATACTAAGGTAATTAAATAATACAAAATATCGACGATTTTTTATGACCATAGGTAGTTCAGCACTAACTTTTATAAACATAGAAATTACCTTTCTTGCTTTAGAATTTCAAAAGTAACTACCTATAAACATCTCTATGGATTGAAGAGATTAAAAGTTATCTAATAAAATAAGCAACATTTAAAAAAATTGATTATACCTTTTTAATTAAATAAACAATATTTTAAAAATCAAAATAGAAGAGGATTGTAGATTTATAATATAAATATTTAAAATAGAGGAAGATGATTATATTTAAATGATTTGATAAATATTACATACACTTTAGTAATAAATCACAAACACAGTGAAATAAGACAGTGTTTACACTAAGCACGCTGAGTTACTAATGTTCATATTCAATTTGGTAGTGATTTAAATGTACTCTCACTGAGACAAAACTCTCTGTCTCCATTTGGTCTCACTTATTAGAAACTAGAAATTTATATCCACTATTTCCATACTGGAAAAATGTTCAAAATGCATTTTAGGCTATTAGGTATTTTAGGCCGTTAGGTATTATTTCTGTAGACATCCTGCCCTCACACGGAATGTAGAGCATAAGTAGAAGAACTAACCTGTATAGTGAAGTAATGGCCATTAATGACAGAATAAAGAAAATTGTTCACCATCCAGGGTAGTTCTCTTACTCCGGACTCTATATTCACTATAAAGCAGTTCTACTGTGATAAGTAAATTTTTAATATATTTAGTTATATATACAATATAAAATTCATATATCGATTTGAATATCAGTTATTTACATCAATTTTTATAACAATATTTAAAAAGATATTTCGAGTGAATAACTATTACTATTTGCATTTTTTGAAGTCACAATATTACTATTCGTCAGTTTTGTAACGGAACAGCGTATTTTAGGGTCAAGATACTGTAAATTATTGCCAGGGTACTGAAGTTTAGAGCCAGGATAGCGCAGTTTAGGGTCAGAATTTAGCAGTTTAGGGTCAGAATTTAGCAGTTTAGGGTCAGGATTTAGCAGTTTAGGGTCAGAATTTAGCAGTTTAGGGTCAGGATTTAGAAGTTTAGGGTCAGGATTTAGCAGTTTAGGGTCAGGATTTAGCAGTTTAGGGTCAGGATTTAGCAGTTTAGGGTCAGGATTTAGCATTTTTAGAGCATAATTGAAAAAGTACCTGGAAAACAAAATATGATATTTTGATGGGATGGTTAATTTCAAAATGCAATTGAAAACCCATACTAGAAACATAGATACTGTTGATACCTTGGACCATTTTAAAATTGACACCTGGGACCACTTTAGTAATGATAACTTGGACCACTTTTGTATTGATACTTGAGACCACTTTAGTAGTGGTATCTTGGACCACTGTAGTATGGATAACTTGGACCACTTAATTGCGCATAGCATGGACCATTTCAGCTCCAATATCGTGCAGCATGATAGGGCTGATATCAAAGAGCAGAGGACCAAACAAACAATGGTACCGATTTGAAAATTCAGAACAGCACCTGTGGGAAAAACAAAGGAAATTACAATTCTCAAAATATATTTTAACAAAATATTATGCAGGGTGATTTAAAAACAATTGGCCCATTTCATATATTAATAAAATATAAAATAAGAACTAGTAAACATAGAGTATGGAGACAAAAATCGATGTTAAGAGAACATTTGGGATTTTGTATTTTATTATTTATATTATTATTATTATTTTTCCTATTTTGTATTTAAAAGTGATACCTTTTAAATGATAGCCATAGCTTACTAGACAATGTAGTGCTCTTTTTCTAGTCATCTTCTCCGTTTTTTTTTTGCAAAAGTAAAAATTTCATCTTTTTTACTGTTATTCAGCATACATTTACTTTGCTTGTGTAACATTCACTAGTGATTACAGTATCCTTCAACTTCAAGCTATCAAGAAAAAAAAAACTTGCTTACACCCATAATTGTAAAGTGCGGTACTTGGTCCTCATATCACTACAATGATGATCTCGAATATAACTTGCACTGTGATTAGTGTTAGATATTAAAGACTTGATTTCGAATTTCTATTGTTGATCACTAAAGAGTGGGAATTCGGATTATTCTCGAAACAAAATGGAGTAACCGCCCACACTATCGAGAAACTAATTCTTTTGGAAGACACTCTGGAAAGTGTTTTATATCTCGTTTAGATGTTAACTGTTTTCCGTAAGGATATCTTAAATCCAAGCATTGTACAACTAAAAACCATACAGTAACTGAGAAACAGAAATGTGGAATATCCTACTTTCTTGAAATTTTGAGGTGATAGAAAAAATCCTGGAGGAGGCGATGGTACAACAAGTAAAAAGAGCACGAAATTCTATAGCAAACTGTGGCTATAATTTAGAAGATATCATTTAAAATACAAATAAGAAAAATAATCTCCCAAATGTTCTATTTTAATATATTTTGTTTCAATACTCTAAGTTTTACTCGTTTTTATTTTATTAATAAATGAATTAAGTAGGTTGCTTTTGATTCATTCCGTATATTTATTAATTACTTGTATTTAATTATCGACATCGAAATGTCATAACTGTGTCAGGTATTATTATTAACATCTCTTTTGAAAATATGATCAATATATTCACTCATTATCAGTATTCTCATTATACATCAATTGAATAAATATTGTACGTAATTACATGATTATTTTGGGTTTATTATTGTAATAAAAATCTTCACAATAACGGAATCTAAAAACTCATCACAGTTTCTCATTTATGAATAATTCTTTTGTTCAATGGAAAATTAATAATAACATATAATTTATTAACAAACTATACCTGCATTCATTCAATTAAGTCAAAAGTAGGCTATTTGAAAGTGTTCCGGTATCTAAATATGATAGCAGTTAGCATACTTCAACTAGTAGAATTATACGGGACATAATGAAATGGGTAGATAGCCTATTAATGACACAACTGAGTTTATAATATTCTTAAGATTGGTGTCAAATAGCATACTAATCAAAGTATTAAATAGCACACTAATCAAAGTATTAAATAGCACACTAATCAAAGTATTGAATAGCACACTAATCAAAGTATTGAATAGCACACTAATCAAAGTATTGAATAGCACACTAATCAAAGTATTAAATAGCACACTAATCAAAGTATTAAATAGCACACTAATCAAAGTATCAAATAGCATACTAATCAAAGTATTAAATAGCACACTAATCAAAGTATTAAATAGCACACTAATCAAAGTATTAAATAGCATACTAATCAAAGTATTAAATAGCACACTAATCAAAGTATTAAATAGCACACTAATCAAAGTATTGAATAGCACACTAATCAAAGTATTAAATAGCACACTAATCAAAGTATTAAATAGCACACTAATCAAAGTATTAAATAGCATACTAATCAAAGTATTAAATAGCACACTAATCAAAGTATTAAATAGCACACTAATCAAAGTATCAAATAGCATACTAATCAAAGTATTAAATAGCACACTAATCAAAGTATTGAATAGCACACTAATCAAAGTATTAAATAGCACACTAATCAAAGTATTAAATAGCACACTAATCAAAGTATTAAATAGCATACTAATCAAAGTATTAAATAGCACACTAATCAAAGTATTAAATAGCACACTAATCAAAGTATCAAATAGCATACTAATCAAAGTATTAAATAGCACACTAATCAAAGTATTAAATAGCATACTAATCAAAGTATTAAATAGCACACTAATCAAAGTATTAAATAGCACACTAATCAAAGTATTAAATAGCACACTAATCAAAGTATTAAATAGCACACTAATCAAAGTATCAAATAGCATACTAATCAAAGTATTAAATAGCATACTAATCAAAGTATTAAATAGCACACTAATCAAAGTATTAAATAGCACACTAATCAAAGTATTAAATAGCATACTAATCAAAGTATTAAATAGCACACTAATCAAAGTATTAAATAGCACACTAATCAAAGTATTGAATAGCACACTAATCAAAGTATTAAATAGCACACTAATCAAAGTATTAAATAGCACACTAATCAAAGTATTAAATAGCATACTAATCAAAGTATTAAATAGCACACTAATCAAAGTATTAAATAGCACACTAATCAAAGTATCAAATAGCATACTAATCAAAGTATTAAATAGCACACTAATCAAAGTATTGAATAGCACACTAATCAAAGTATTAAATAGCACACTAATCAAAGTATTAAATAGCACACTAATCAAAGTATTAAATAGCATACTAATCAAAGTATTAAATAGCACACTAATCAAAGTATTAAATAGCACACTAATCAAAGTATCAAATAGCATACTAATCAAAGTATTAAATAGCACACTAATCAAAGTATTAAATAGCATACTAATCAAAGTATTAAATAGCATACTAATCAAAGTATTAAATAGCACACTAATCAAAGTATTAAATAGCACACTAATCAAAGTATTAAATAGCACACTAATCAAAGTATCAAATAGCATACTAATCAAAGTATTAAATAGCATACTAATCAAAGTATTAAATAGCACACTAATCAAAGTATTAAATAGCACACTAATCAAAGTATTAAATAGCACACTAATCAAAGTATTAAATAGCACACTAATCAAAGTATTAAATAGCATACTAATCAAAGTATTAAATAGCAC